>KE525349.1:2657176-2669029 GCA_000441895.2 Anopheles sinensis
CGTAAGTTCTGCTGTTATTTCTTTAATTAAAATAGGTTCTCGATTTTTCTCGAACCTAAGTTAAATCGCACGAGAAACATAACCTAAGTCCAATCAATTCTATCCGTTGAATAGTTGGACGTTCGATTCGACTCAACTGATATCAATCACTATGAACAGTTGTTTCTACAACGACTCTCTACGTGACTAATAAGACTCACATCGTGTATCGATTCACATAAAATACAAATCAATTCAGATCAAGTCTGAATAAAATCAAATCGAGTCCCTTACAAATCAAAACAGATTCGAATCCCAACAGAATCAAATCTTTAGAATCCGTCAAATGGGATTTGAATCTTTAAAATCCCTAGAAGGAACGGATCGTCGTTCCTACCAGGTGCTTCACGGAACTCGCAACACTAGTCAGCAGTACAGCACACCGCACGGCAGAGGAAGTTCAGAAATATGCTCCCCGAAGGAAAGGACAAAGAAAGTGTGGCATGCCGTTTTTCTTCGCTAACGCTTCTCTAGCGCCTGTGTGTCGTTAAGCGACTAAAGTTCCGCAGATTTGTGTCGAATATTGCAAACGTTGAAGTGGCGAAGGTAATCGCGAGTGTGTCGCGTGGAACCGTTTTTTTTCTTATTCCGTTTTCAACAAACCAGAGATGAATTGAAGTGAATCCCGAAGGTGGATGAAACGATCGGCCCGATAGAATAATCAATCGCTGCTAGTACGTTTAGCATGCAGTTTTTAAGGTGATATGGTGAACAGCAAAGTGGTTCAATCAAAGTCGTAGGAAAGCTATCTGCCGTAACCGAAAAGGTTGAGGGAAAAAATTGCGAACGATTTCGTTACATTCGTTCCGACGTCTTTTTTTGCTCCCTGCTCTCCGCCGCTGTTGGGGCGGCGGTGTGTGGCGGCGGGTGGTGTGCGCTTGACGTTTATCTCCTCTCCCTGCCCCCGCGAGTGTCGAACGGTGTTCGCGATTTGGAGTCCCAGCAGTGTGAGTGGTTTTTTTTTGTTCGTTCGCTTCGCTGTCGCGAAAAGTAGTTTGCCGTGGAATCGCCTGCCCTGGTGATGTGTGCGAGCGTGTACGTGTGAATGTGCGCGCATATGGCAGCTGGCCGTGTGCTGTGTGAGGCGAAGAAGAAGCAGCAGAAGCAGCAGCAGCAGCAGCAGCAGCAGCAGGAAATCTACCGACATCGAACCACATCAAGCTAGGGGTGCGGAAGGTGTAGAGAAAGTGAACGACGAGTGTAGAACGGCGGAGCCTCTCCACAACTACATCGAACACGCGAGGTGACAGTTGCTGCTTCGACCACCACGGATACACGGCCTGTGCGGTGGACGATGGGATCTTGAGCGAGGACGATTGGCAGCAGCATAGGGGCAGAGCAAAGAGGATGCGCACACAATGTTTCATCTGGCAACAAAGTAGTTGATCGACGCGATTGGCAATTGACAAAAGATGGTAATTAAAATTAGTGTACTTCGTGCTTCCACATGACACATATTTGCATGGGGCGAGGGATCCATCTCCAATGGGGGGGGTGGCAAGAAAGATCGATGAATGATCTGCCAAGCGTGTAAATCGGGTCCCCTTATTCTGCTGCATGATGATCACACACTGGCACTGGCGCTGGACGGCATGGCAACAGTGTGAGCGTTTGGGGGCAGCATTTGCATTCGCTATTATGTATGCACAACGGGAAATGTGAGCGGTGAGGATCGGTTGCTTTTTTTTTCTAATTTAATTTGCTTGATGATAAAAATTGCCAGCCCAACACTCGTCGCCCTTCCCCCCTTCGCGCTGCCGCGATGGCACTAAGATAGTGCCGGAGAGCGTTACATTAGGCGAGGTAGAAGGATAGGATGGAGGGGGTGCAGAGTGTGTTGATGGGAGCGGGGAAAAGAAGGGGGGCAATATGAGAGATCATTTTAATTTGCCTGCTAGATCGCGCGGTGGCTTCCACACGCCGCCGCCCGTGAGTGGGAGGTAATGTGAATAAATTTGGGCTGACGAAAAGAAAAAGAAAAAGGAAACGAACGTCTAAGACGCTGGAGTTAGAGAGAAGACGTGTGGACGTGCCAGCAGCTCCTCGCGAAGAAGATCAAAGTAGCTGTGTGTGCGTCGTGGCTTTTGGTGTGTAAGTAAGCTGCTGCCGCTGCTGCTGCTGCTGCTGCTGGTTTGGTGCTGGTTTGGTGCTGCTGGATTGGATTCAGGTTGCGAAAGCGTTGCATGAAAAATGAGAGTTCGCTGGCTGGCAGGCTGGTTCCATTGACAATGTATGACCGGTTGGCGCTGGTGGTGGGATTCGATGTAAAGAGATGTGNACGAAAAGGAGGAGAATAAGTGGAGCACACACCCGGAAAAGAGACGCATGCAAGCGAGATATGTATGTAACGTCAAACTTGCTCGGGCACACTTTTTTTCGCTTTTTTACGTACTTGCGCCCCATCGCGCTATGGGTATCCTTTTCAGTCCTTCTGCGCGCACGCATATCCATCTCTCCGCATGTCGGACTCCATTTGGAATCGGCTCGCTGGAAGGAAAGAGGGGGGTTTTGGGGACTGCCAGCACCGAGCACTGATGTTGACTGAATGAGCAGAGATGGGTTTTTGACATTTCCATCGACTCTCACTCACCTTGGAAAGATTTGCTGCTGGATCGCTTTGGCTACATGCTGGCTGGATGTACTGGCTTCGATGCCGGTTTGGCCGACTTGGGTATGCTAGATGTAGATAACACTAGGCGGTTTGATTTTTCTTTGCATTACTTTATGTTATGTTAGTTGTTCAGCATTGCTGACCTACTCATTTACGTTGCTAGAACGGTTTCGTTGTTGCAAAAACCGGCGGTTGATGTAGTTAAAAAGGAGGTATATTTTCTCTGCAATGTGTCCAATCTGAATCACTCGTATCGAGTGAATACATTTGGAAAATCGATTCAGAGATTGGCAGAATACCGGGCTTGGCCATCGGAACAGGTCTGGTCTGGGTCACCATACAGCGGTCTAGTGACGGCCTTTTTTTGTATTTCCTCTAACTCGATTGCCTTTGGCTACGACGTCGTGGTGTGGTTGTGGCCACTTCCTCAAAGGTGCGCAGCGGAAGTTGCCTTCACGATCATCGCTTATTCCACACACGCTCGCGCACGCGTGTGCACGTCTGGCACACACACACACACACACACGCTGGGCTGGTCGGGAAGAGAATGATCGCGATGCCGGTTAGCGGCCCGCGGTGTGCACAATTGGTGACGTGTGTATGGCGGGGGAGTGTGGTGGCACACCGCAGTGTGCTATGTCGCGCGCGTGCTTCTCTTTGTATGTGTGTTTGTGTGTGTGAATGTATGATCGGAAACCTAGCCGGGATCGAATTTGTCAAGGAAGATGAAGGTGGTGTGGTCCCGGTTGGATTGTGGAAACATTTTGTGGGCAAGGTAAAGTGTGTTGGAAGAAACCACCAGCTTGCCATGGGCTTATCGTACACAGACACGCTTGGTCCGCGGAATACGTGAAAATGATTTTACGTATGCACGCGAGCGCGAGTAGTCTTAACAACCTCGCCGAATACACCGCGTTATTAGAGGGACGCGAGAAGAGCCATGCTCAAGAAATTCAACTCACACAACAAACCGTGGACACCACGATGTCACGAAATGCGATGGACGAAAGTTAATCAAACGCTTAGGTGCTTTTAGAGGATTCCGAAAACCATCTGTTGGTACTTGACTAAACTGTTTTATCTTTGAACATGTTTCTTCCCATCTCCAAATTTACTAAAAGCAGTTTACCATATGTTAAACCTCCGTTTTGTCGCTTAAATGTTATTTCCGACCATATGCAATTGGGTATTCATATGCCGCTACGGAGGGCCGGAGATGTAAAAAGAAATATTTTTCTCCAACGATGTTAATAATCATAATTACCCCGAATCCTTGCTTCTTAGGGTCACTGGATGCTCAACTTCAAACGCAAACGCAATCATCAATCAACCTGGAGTCCCACTGTCTATTCAACGACGATTCACTAGGTTAGCTATCCGTTAATTACGGTGAGAAGATCCTGCTACCGCCTTATCAATCATGTGCTCTTCTCGGGCCACAGATCCTCGAAAAACGCAGGCTTCTAGCTCAGGCAGTGTTTGTGGCTAGGTTAATTCGAGGAGAAATTGACGGGCAAAGTGGAATTCAATGCACCTTCTAGACAATATCGCTCAACGATTTTTCAAGAACTAGATTGAGCAGGACGCATTGGGCTCAGTGTGTTTACAGCATGGTGCTCTAATAACCTAATGAGTTTAAATGAAAGTAAATGTAGGGTGATCACATTCCATCGCAACAAAAATCCTATCATGCATACATATACTCTGAATGGACACCTGGTACAACGATGTACAGTTATTACTGACCCCGGTTCTTCTCTCAATTCCCAACTCATTCTAATACAAACCGCTGACTTCTCCTGGTACTTCTGGCGTCCCACAAGGTAGCAATTCTGGTCCACTGCTATTTTCGATATTCTTGAACGACGTGACTCCTGTGATTCCCGAAAGTGCTTGTCTAATGTACGCGGACGACCTGCGAATTTATCTGCCTATTGAGACTGAGACGGACTGTGATACTTTGCAAACTTTCTGTGATAGCTTTATTGTTTGGTGCCATCTAAATGACCTTAGTATTTCTATTAAAAAGTGTTACGTGTTAACTTACCATATAATAGATAATCCTATCATTTACAACTATAAAATCATGGGTACTGATATTGAGCCCGTAACTGAGGTCCGTGATCTCGGAGTTTACCTATATAGTACGTTAACGTTCAATGTGCACTATAAGGAAATGATGTACAAAACTACAAGAATGCTAGGATTTGTTTGTAAACAGTGTCAGTAGTTCCCACCCAGATCCTACCTGCGTCAAAGCGTTATTATCAATCTTTTTCGTTCAATCCTTAAGTTTCACAGCGTAATTTGGTCTCCGTCTACTGACTACTGGACACTTAGAATAGAAACTGTGCAACGTCGAATTACCAGTGTTGGTTTGCGACTTTTCTCTCGTTCTGTCTCTACTCAATTTAAATATCGTACACGATGTTTGTTATTAGGTTTACAATCCCTTGACCACAGGCGTAAAGTTGCGCAATGCGTATTCATAGGTAAGCTTCTGTTAGGAGAAATTGACGCCCCTGATTTGCTGGCTGGATTGAACATATATGCTCCTGCACGAATGATAAGAAATAGACAATTTTTAGCACCTACACTACGTAGGCGATTGTATAGCCATAACGAAACTTTGCTAGTGATAATGCGAAACTTTAACGATTACAATGAATACTTTGACTTCAACTCTTCAAAGTTACGTTTTAAAAATAAGCTGCTGCTCCTTGACGCTAGAATTAGTCCCTAGAATTTGGCATAGTGTCCAGGCCATGATGTTCGCCACACACTTTAAAGTGAAATAAACAAATAAACTACAGCATCACCGTCGTGTAGCCCAGGGTGTCTTCATGGCGCAGGTTTTACTAAATGAGGTTGATGCACGCAGTCCCATGAATATGGTCTATTTAATGCGCCTCTACGCCCTTCGAGCCGCACGACCATATTACGAGTCCTTTAAGCAGAACAATATATACAGCAAACTCTCCTATGCAAGCGATGGCCACAACAGTAAATAACTACTCAGAAAATTTTGACTTCAACCAATCACAAAAAATAGTCGAAGCTGGAACTATACCAGGTATTTTAGTTGCATTGCTTACATACGCCTCCGAGACATGGATTTTGCGGAATCTGATGAATCCTTCTTAGTCGTGGTTGACAGGAAGATGCTTAGGGTGATTTTTGGTCTCGTGTGTGATAAAGGACAAAGGAGAGCCCGATATAATAATGATCTCTACTAGTTGTACGAAGACCTCACTGTCGTACAGTGAATAAGGCTCACCAGGCTCCGGTGGGCTGGTCACGTCATGCGAATGGCACTGGACTACCCAGCTCGTAAAGTCCTTTTAAACTGTCCCGAAGGACAGAGTGGGCGGCCAAAATCAAAGTGCAAGGATGGCGCTAGAAAAGCCGGTATACAAAATTTGATCAGTTTGGCCGGTATACAGAATTGGGTTTACAAGATCTTACTGAAGTCCTTATACAGTTCAATCTGGGTTTGTAAGAAGGACCTCAGTAAGCTAGGATAAAAATGTCCCTTTTCGATTGTAAATTAGTATTGCTTTTACACAGTTGCTGTTCGCGTTTGACAGTAGTAACACCGCTACGTGAAGCATGCATCCCTCTATGCGCACTTATCTGCCCCCATAATACACATGTGCAAAGCAAAAAGGGTTCGAAAAATACTGCCAGCAGCAGCAGCAGCAGCGGCAGCGGCAGCATTAGCAGCAGTAGTCGCCATCATATGAGCCTACGGTACAGCAGAAGTGGCCGCATTTGTGGGCGCAGAGCATGCGATGGGGTGATGCGAAAGGAGAACGAAAGGAGTGCGCGAGCAGTAGCATCAGCAGTGGAGAGAAAAAGAAGAGAGAGAGAGAGAGAGAGCGAAGGCGAGAATGTATGTGTGTTCTTCGTCATCGCGCCTGGCAGCGAGAAGAGCATAGCGGATGATGAGAAGATCAGCGAAGTTTGTGGAACGTTGCCAGAAGAATAGTTGGTTGAACAGAGTGCGAAAGCGGCAGTAAGAGCGAGTTCGAAGATGCCGTACAGAACGGGATCTTGTACCAAAGCGGTGGATCGAAGGGACGCGATGATACGCGCGATGGTGGCTGCTGCGAGGAGGTGTAGTGGACCGATTTGTCCTTGAGGAAGGAACAAATACACACACACACATACACATGTACACACAGCGGCTCTGTTGCGCTTCGCTTTTTGCTGCTGCTGCTACCGGCCGCGAGTGGCACGCTTGCCAGCTCGTTGGTTTAGTTTCGCTAGTCGACTAGTTGGCTGCTTGTGGAGCTGGTTTGCCTGAGTCGAGTCGCGTTTTCTAATGGCCTGAGGGTGATGGAAACACTTCGTCACATTAGATGATGGTATGCGTGAACGGGACGCAAGCAGAACCTTCCCCCGCGTGTACCGGCAAACTGTATGCTAGACGTGTGTTCCTCTTCCGTTGATGCTGATTTTTTTTTTCTTAAATCGCCATTACCTCACCCGTTCTTGACGATCGCTCTCCATACACGTATCTACGCCGACGAAATTAACGACGACGCCAACTTTGGACGAATGATGGATACGCAGGATGACGAAGAACGAATGGGTTTTGCTTGCCGTTTTTTTTTATTTCATGGGCACCCAAGAGGCACAACGCACAATATACGCCGGTGGAAAGCGAAGTTTCCTGGCCAGCGTGTGTGTGTGTGTGTGGTGCCGTACGTAAAATATTCTAATATTTTTTAGAACGCCATTCCTCGGCGTGCTCGATATGAAGAGAGGACGCTTCTTGCTTCGAATGATTTGTATTCTTCTTCCACTTCCCGAACAGCGGGCCGGTATGTTGCCTGTGGCGTTTTGTTTTCCCTTCCACCACTTCGGACGATGCTTCCATACCCTTGTACATGTGTATATGTGTGTCCAGAGTGGTGGTGCGTTCGTTGCATAATTTGTGCTACCGGTCACAGTCGATGGATTCATGTGTCCGATGGTGGTGTCAGGATTGGCCGGCTGGTTGGTGTGTGGTACCTCGGGTGGTGGTGACTGCTTGACACACAGCAACAGACAACGCAACCCCCATTCCCATTTCCCCTCTCCCCCCTCCAGTGGTTAACAAACCAGTCCTTTTTTTTCTCAACGAGCACAACTAACACCCGGCGAAAACTATCGCGAACCCCCGAAACGCGCCGCGGTTTGTCAAGGTGTCAGCAAGAAGGAAGGAGGTTTATTGAGAAGGGAAGGGTCATAAATGTTGCATAGAAACCGATTGTTGATCGGTAGGCACTTGTGTGTTCTCTCGCCATGTCCTCTCTACTTTTTCTATTGCTCTTCAAAGACGATAGCACTCTCTCTCCCTCTCGCGCTTGAAATGGTATCCCATACACAGACACATCAATATAAACGCCCAAACTAACACCGATGTGCTCCATGTGTCCGGACACTCTTTGTCCAGTGTGAACCGGATTTTTTGGCAGCAAAAAATTGGAAACGCTTTGCTTAAAATATGATCTAACGTGAGATTTGTGCTGGAGGAATTGAACATATTGGTGGTTTAAATCACCAAAAATAACAGATTGCCGGAAGAAAAGTCTGCTATTTCTTAGGGGAAATTACAGTATAATCTTGTGAACATTTTAAAGACAGTTTTAAGTATATTTCAAATTTCTTTGTTACATGGTTTTGTTGGGAAAAGCTAACGTAAAATACGTACCCTTCCTCGTACAGGCACATGAGAATTCACGTTGACAATAGGGCAGTCAAAGGTTTTTACATTAAACCTCAAGGTCGTTTCTTTTCTGTCCTGCTGCTGATGTGTGCGGGTGCCAATAGAGTGTCCCGCCCGCGGAACGCACCCTTCCTTGTCGTTAATGCTTTGTTGAAAACCCTTCTTTCCAGCTTTTGGGGGAATCAATTTTATAATGCCTTAACTCATCGTGGACACATGAACAACAATCTTCGTCAGAGTAGATTGACATTGTTTGCCTGTTTCACTGTACATAAGTCTTTTTTAGAAAATTCTCTTAGGCCAATATTGAAAATCATCTGCTTTGTATTTTGTGACGAATAAAAGTTGCTTGGGAAAAGTTGGCCACCAAGTACTTAAACGAGTGGGATTTAACGGGGAGGCCTGTGAAATGGGCTGGAAGTAAATCAGATCCTAATACCCTCCGATGGGGGAAAGCGAAAGCAAGTAAGTGTCATTGAGGAGGAGGCATTAGATTGCACGGGACCAACAGGGTGGCTCGTTGGTGGCAGTTCGGAAACACACAAAGAAGTGTGACACTGTCAAGCGAAAGAAGACGAAAAACTAAAAGAAATTACTTCAGCAATCCCTCTTCCCCCTAGCCGCTCCCACCGAGTGGCAGATTTGACAGATCCTTCCAACGCTGCTTTCCCTGCACTCTCTACCAACATCCTTCGGGCCGGAGTGAATATGCCGGTAAAAATCGGGTCAACGCCATTCGGAGTTTTCTCCTGTGCGCTGTCAAATACTTCTTCGACTTACAGCGCTCTCAGTGGTAGGCCCCGGAATCGGACCCAATCTCTTTTCGTCTCTCACTTTCTCCCGGGGCTACTGCAAAAGAAGAATTTTTCCTATTTCTATCCATTATGCTCTCTTTCACCTCCACTGACGATGGGGTCAGGTTAGCTCTCTTTTCTAATGTTCCTCCCAGCGCGATATAGGATTTCCGGTTGTTTCGCTCCCCCATCCAAGGTGGCACTTCCTTTTTTCGCTTTCCACAAAGGGGTGAACGGAGGGGGCCGCTTTTCTTTCAGCTGTGTTTGGCGGGTGTAGGTGGATTGGAGGGAGGGTAGGGATGTGCTGGGAGAAATGGTGGATTTCTCATTCATGCCTTTTTTGACAACCTGTAATATGCCGCGGAGTGTTCGGTGTGCGCGGAAGTAGGGAAAGCAAGGGGGGGGCTTGTGCGCGTGCGCTTTTGAACACCGTGAATAGAAGATGCGCTCTTCTTGCGCTACTTTCTCTCGCCACTTTCTTCCCTTAGGGAAGGTAAGAGAGCGAGATGGGAAGAGATTGCGCGAGAGATGGAGCAGAGTTTCCCGTGCGTATGTGTGTTTTGTGTGTTCGTTTCTTTTGATTCAGAAAATGATAGGGTTATGTTGGGGACAGGAATCGAAAATTTCCTGTTTCTTGCACATGGATGAACCAATTGGATCCGAGGAAAGCAGATCTATTGCTTCAGTTGAAGATAGCTCGCAGGGACCTATCATCCCCTCCCAATCGCAATGGAACCAGTTATCCCTAAAAGTGCACCACGGGACCGGCACTCACTTTCACTTCCGGCAGGTGTCCACAGGGTGGGCAGGAAAACTCTTTCTTTCTCATTCTCTTCCCTACGGTTCCTCTCGGATTTTTAATGCCAAATCTCTTTCTCTCCTTTCCGGACCTTGAAAAGCGTTTCTCAAACCGCCACAGTCACACCCTACCCCACCGCTGTTCCGAAAATGATTCTCCTATCTATCACTCCTCTCCCCCCACCCACCCACCAAATGCTTTCTATCACTTACACGTGCCAAAGTTACTCAATCTGGTCAAGTCACATGGTGGTGGTGCATGATAATGTGCGCAGGGGGTCAGTGGCCCCGCGCCGGTCGGTGGTGGGTGAAATTTTGAAAATAATTTTAACGATGCTTCTTTGTCCGCAGTCTAACCAGTCGCATCACTTTCCAAACATAACGTTGGAACTGATGTCCGGGCAATCTGGTAAAATTAAACAACGGTCGCTGAAACGACCTTCAGATAAGGGGCATTCGCCTTCTGATGTTTTTTTTCTACACACTCTATTTCTTACATTTTTGTTGCCTCTTTAACTAAATTATTACCATATTTTTAGTCATCTGTAAAATCTATCAAATCAGCTTATTACCATCCATTGGCGATTTTTCTTTGATGAAGCGTACAAAGCAAATATTAGTGGAGAATAAAGAGCGACCTGGGAATAAAGAGCCATAAAAGTCTGTCAGGAGCAAAGAAAACCAAAACGATGTACTAGGAGTGTTAATATACGATTGTTTCCTAGCCTTCAATGACTCGTTATCGTTCAATCCTCACATGGTAGAACAGCATTATTGTCGATTAGAAGTAAGAAACGGCATTTTCAGGTTACATACAAACGTGCTTAAACTAACCGTTTGTCTGTTGAGTCAATAAATCGTTAGCGAACAAACTCCGGCTGGGAATTCCAGATTTGTTTCAGAATATATTCATTTCTCTTAAATTGTGTCTTTGCATTCGTAAAATTCACAAAAAAAAATCCTTCCAAGACTCCCCCCCATCAATGTGCTTGAAAGTTTGAACAGCTTGCACAAGGTGCCGATAAGAACGGTACGGTGCTTTGTCATCAGCGAGAAGATTTTTCTTGCTTTACAAAAGTATCAAATATTCCACCTTCACGGGTGCTACGATGTTTTTCATTTTTATTATTATCCAATGCGTGTCAGGACCAGACCAGACAAATGATAAGTCTATATTTAGCATATTAGTGGTCCATAGGGGGGATTTGGTTGTATTTTTCACTATAATTGATCGTCTGCGGTTGTCTTTCCGCTTGGATTCTTCGCGATGTCTCGATTTGATTGATCCTCGTGCACACCTGACTCATATTAGAATGTTGGTGCGAATTACAGTTCCGTTAATCAATCGGTCGTGAAATTTTTTGTCTTTGTTCACGGGACGGCTATTCGTCGGAGCAGTTTTGGATTGGTTTACAGAAGTTTTGTTCTTCAAAATAAAGTTATTAACATGAACATCTTCTTTTAGATTCGGTGTACAACAATCCATGAGGAATTAAATTTGCCATTTTATTTCATACACATCTCTCAAGCTTGTAGATCCCTGGTAAAGCCAATGATCTCCACACCACCCACCCCCTCTCGTTGTTTCTGCAATGTTGGCCTACTCAATCAACACTATCTGGCCCGCCCCCAAAATGATGTTTGCCTAGCCCGACTATTAGTGTCTCGCAGGCCTCTTTTCCTCCCCAAACCCCCTCAGGGTGTCAATTCCATTGCCTCTGCTTTAGATCTTCATACAACAAACTGTCACGATAAAATTCCTCACTGTCCCGCTTCATTATCGCTCCTGTATTTGCAGATGATATGACGATCATGACGATAGCATTGCGATGGGTGTGAAAAGCCAATTTTTCGACTTCGATAATCAATAATGTAAAATCTATCAAGGTGCTTGCGTT
>KE525349.1:2688288-2701951 GCA_000441895.2 Anopheles sinensis
TTGAACACAAAACAAAACAAAACAAACAAAAAAAACGAGATGGTGAAAACAACAAAACAAATTAACGATTAATGTGATTGTACTGTACATACATTTGTATTATATAAAAGAGAAACAAGAAAAATGTGGAATGAAACTACAGCAGGAAACTTAATGAAAAATGAAAAATCAACCCTTTGGTGGTGCGTTTTCATTTCGTTTTTAAACCATATCCGAAAAAGACAAAGATGTTGTATTTTTTCGAAACATGTATCAGCATTTTAAATACTTGTACAATTTATATTGGAATACTTTTTCACCATCGAACGCATGTTCCTCGTGCACAGCAAGCCATGGAATGAATTTTCGGTTGTATATTGAGAGTTTTGCCACCGTTGAACAAACTTGAGGAAATCATCCTTTGCTTCTTTTTGTGATTTAGTTACGTTCGCAGATAATTTCCACTGCATTCGGTTCCATGAGGATTGGCTCGAGGCAGCGTAATACGGCCGAGCCGAGGATTTCATCGAGGAGCACGTGAATGAGGCTGAAAGAAAGAAGGAAAACAAGCAAAAGGGTATGAACACGTGGCGTGTAGTTTGAAAAACGGGCGAGGCCTACTTTTCGTCGCTAACGAAACGCCACAGGTTCATCTGCAGGTAGTGCGCATCGACCTGGATCTGCTGGAGGCCGTACCGGCTGAACGTACGCAGGCGCACGCACTCGAGCAGCGTCTTGAGGCAGATCTTGATGATGCCGGTGATGATCGACACCTTGGAGAACTCGACCGGGGCGAAGATTTCGATCTTCTCCGAGAACAACCGTTGCATGTTCGACACGAAGCTACTGTCCATTTGCGATTGGGGCGTGTAGGTGGACCAGGTCGAGCGGAATTGCGACTGCTTCGACGTGCCGATGCTGCTGAAGTGCGTCTTCCGGCTGGAGTCGCTGCTGGCGGTGGTCCGCGAGCCGGTACCGTGCGCGTGGCTGCTGCCATCGTACAGCTCGCCCAGCACGAGATCGATGGCGGAGATTTCCTCCACGACGCGCTTCATCACCGCCCTTACCGACCGTGGTTCAAGGCAGTTAAGCCAATCGCGCGTTTCCACACTCTTGCGCAGCATCTGCGAAAGGTTGAGGGCCTGCAGGCGGACGTACGAGTCAAGTAGGAGTTGGGCCGAATCGCGCATTTCCGCACACAGTTCCGATTCGTGCACGAGCGTGACGCTGCGCTCGGAGTCGATACTGTACAGCTCGTCGACGAGTGCGGTTAGTGTGTGAACACCGGCCCGTTCCATCTCGAGGCACACCTTGGAGAGGACAAGCAGAAGGGTGGGCGGTGCAGTCGAGCTAATGCTCCCGTATCCATTAACGGTGCAGCAAAAATGGCGCAGGAAGGCGACGAGCAGATTTTCACGGATACCTTCGATACACTGGATGCCTTTGGGATCACTCTTGAGATTGAATGACCACTCGGGCTGGAGGAAGATGAGCAGATCCTGCATAAGTCCTTTCACCTTCTCGATGGTGGAAACGTACAGGTTGGAAATAAGCTCCCTCAGTCCACCCGTGCCCGTTCCGGTGGAAGGTGGATTAACTTGTCCTCCGGCGGCAGCACCGGAGGTTGACTGTGAGGATGACCCGGATCCGGAATTTGACGCGGATGCCGTGTTGGACGAAACTAGTGCCAGGCGGATGGAGCTCAAGCTATCGGCGAAGTGATCCTTGAGCGATTTCATATGCGCCTGACAGAGTTGCTGTGCCGCACCGACGATGATATCGAGTCCGGATTTGCTCATGTCAACGGCCTTGCAGAGCGTACGCATCGCGGTCATTCGACGATGCAATCGATCCAGTCCACGCAGTATGATCTGCGAATCTCCGTGGCCAATCTCCAGCTCTGCCCTGTCCTGTACCAACGCCAAATACTCGTCCACGTTTCGGTTTACGAACTCGTTCAGATCCAGCCGCGCAACCTGCTCGAAGTTGTCCGCCTCCTGGTCGAGGTGCCGGGCGAGGAACATGTCGTTGTACGAGCTGATCACCAGCGTGAGGTCCTTCAGGAAACCCTCGATGCCGAGATCGATGAACTCGATCATGTCGCGATCGGTTTGATCCTGCAGTACGACGATCTGCTCATGCAGACGCTTGGACGCACACTCGAGCATCTCCTTCGCGAGCGTGGACGGTCGCTCGCCGAGCTGCAACAGCAGTTCTCCGATTTCCGTAAGCGATTGGGCCGACTTGCCCGTCTGCCGGAACTCACCCCGCAAGCGATCCTTCAGTTCGTCCAGTATCTTAATGCAATCCTCCTGGATACCTTGGAACGATGGCTGCTGACCATACTGCTGCAGCACCTTCTGAGCGTGCGAGTACTCCTGCACCGCTTGCTGGTAGTTTTCCTCCTCAATCAGCGTCTTCAGCTTGGCCGGAAGGGAGGAGAGAAACTGCAGCTTCTTCAGCAGCTGATGCTTGCCGGACAGGCGCGTCAACTGGGAACGCGTTTCCTGCAGCGTGTCCGTGATACGCTCGCTAAAGTCCGTGATCGACTGCATGTTGGTCATGAGCAGGTTCATTTCGGTCTCCATCGACTTGAAGTCGGTTTTCATCTTCCGAATGGTATCGGTGGCCGAGATAAACTTGTTGTAGTTTTCGTACACCAGCGTTTGCATGTCACTGTGTAGGGTTTGCGTTTGGCGTACTATTGCCGCCTCGGTGTCCATGATTTGCTTGAGGGAACATTCCTGTGATGGGGAGAAAGGGAGAAAGTGCATTTGATTAGGGGATCTCATCGAATCCACGTTACATGCCTTACATTACCTTCAGCAGCTTCTGTAAGTAACGATCCGCGTCAAAGGACGGTCCGTCCATATCGTACGGGTTGCCGGATTTTTCTCCCATATTGCAGGTTCAGTTCAGGGGCCCATTAACTACTATAAATATAATTATCACATAACAAAAGGGAAAACAGCTTGAAGTACGTGGTACGAAAGCAATCTGACAGAGGCGTGTTTGTTTACAAATCTGTGAAATAAATGACAGCTCGCGAAACTGGTATAAACTTGTTGAACGTTCGGCATGTTCGTTCAAAATCCGCCCAAATTCGTGGGAATATTGAAAGGAAATTAGTTTATTTGTAAATTGTAAATGTAAACAAGTTATTTGTAAATAGGTTTTTAAAAGCCTACTTCGCAAACCAAGGTTCCTTTGTTTTTCGCCCTTCTCTCGCCCGGCCCCCGGTTTTCTCCAAAACAAGAAACGATGGTTAAATTTTACCTTCCACAAAGTTACGCGTCTTTAAAATACCTTTCATTTGAGGGGTCACTCGTGCAAATCGGTTCAGGAACTAAAAAGTTATTAAAAAATTAGCTATTTCAACCATTATTTCAGGCTGTGACCAAGGTTTTTGAAGTTTGTTTATGTCAAGGTGTGCTGTCGGCTTCGTTCTAGTGATGGGGATATCGAATCTCTACTTAGCACTCAAATTACCAAATCTGAGTCCCAATCCGTCAAACTGTTGTGGTGATCAACAAATCCACAATGTCGAGTCTTTATTTGAACAAAAATACGCTTAACGTGTAAACCAGGTCCTGGTCTGAATCATTGTCACTGCGTTAGATAAAAATAATCGTAGAACTCCTCAATTACGAATCCCAAACAGAACAAAACAGATTCGAATCCCAAACAAATCAAAACAGATTCGAATCCTTGGAATCGAATCAAATCTCTAGAATCCGTCAAATGGGATTTGAACCTTTACAATCCCTAGAAGGGATCGAATCTTCGAATCTTCCAAATCCCGATTCTGCCAACACTAGTTTACATTCCAAGCTGGATGTTGTCAGTTGATTAAGGACCGTCGAAGCGGAATGGTCGTGACGGTGGTTCGTTGTTTCGGTACGTGATGGACAGGCTTCCGTGTACGCTCGGACGCTCTCGACTTTGGTGTACCGTCTGCTGAATTGTGTTGTAAACTTGTTTTCCAACGACCAACTCCCATCCACGGGTGGATCTTGATAACCTTCCGCCTGGGAAATACCAAGTTGCTCCCTATAGCACGGAGAAAGTTCCATCACAATCTTCCTTCTCGCTGCTGTTGTTCTCGTGGCGTTCTAAGTCCAAACCCGGTGCATGCAGTGAATGCGTGAAAGTGTTTTACAAGTAGTGAGAGCGTGTGGTAGATAGTTTTACAATTGTTGTAATAATTTCACGGTCCTGCCATTACAACCGTGTGTGCGCGTTGAACGGAAATTGTTGTCGCGGAATGTTCGAATGACTCACGACGCTGAACCTACGCCACAAAACCTATTCCTTTCGTAGGAGACATCTTCCGTCGTCCGTTTCTTTTGTTTCGGAATTTTCCTTTCGGTTCCTTCGACAGGTGGTATTGATATGCGCCTGTGCCTTCGTCCTTGAGAACGCCCGTTCGCCTCCTGAGGAAAGGGATTGTGTTGCATCTCCGCCACCAATTGTGCAAGAAGGAGACAAATTTCGTTCAAAAACAACATCCCGAGTGCGGGGTGGAAGTGTAGAATCGAAGCAATCTATGCTTTTTGCCCTCTGACGCGATCAAAAGCCAGAGAGTTTCTCGTAGACTGAGAACAGATCTCATTACAGCATCCCGGAAGAGAAGAAACAACAAAAGTGCATACATCCAGTTGCAACGAATCTGCAACATCTGCTAGGTTTGCATTCGCAACGACCACGGGCCCTTCTCTCGATTGGCAATCTGTCATCTTCTTCTGGCCTCTCGTTGGGGGGGGATGTCAATCTGCTGAAACGACGGATCGTGACTTCCAGCAGCAGCCGGTGGCCGCGATTGATCGATGCTTCGATGATCACCGCTGGCAGGGGAAGGAACGCATCTCGTTGCAGCTGCAGCTGACCGAGAGTGAACGGCAATTTTTAAACACACACATACACGCGTCGGCGCCCGGTCACAATGTTCATCCGCGGTGGGCTCAGCATCCGGCGGCATCTCTACACGAAGTTGCTTTTCCTGATCGTGGTTGGTCTGTGCGTGCTGTTCTTCTTCAAGAACCTGAACGGTTCCCCGAATGCACTCGGGGGCGAACAGGCGAAACCGTTGCTTCCGCAAGCCATCATCGACAATGGTGCCCGGGAGGTGAACGCATTGGTGGAGGCTGGCGCCCTGAACAAGGGTAACGTGCTGCTCGGTGCTGGCGGGGAGGCACTGTACGAGCAGCTGATACGGGCCGATCTGGCCAAACAGAAACCTGGCCTGGGCAACAACGGCGAGGGCGTGGAGCTGACGGGCGAGGCGAAGGACATCGGCGAGAAGCAGTTGGCCACGATCGCGCTGAACGAGGAGCTGAGCGAGCATCTCAGCTACAACCGGACACCACCGGATGGGCGCCATCCGGCGTGCAAGCGGAAACGGTACGACGACATCGCGTCCCTGCCCTCCACCAGCGTGATCATCATCTTCTACAACGAGCCGTACTCGGTGCTGCTGCGCACGGTGCACAGCGTGCTGAACACGGCCGACGCACGCCTCCTGCAGGAAATCATTCTCGTCGACGACGGCAGCACCAACGTCGAGCTGAAGGGAAAGCTCGACTACTACGTCAAAAGCCGGCTGCCGGCGAAGGTGAAGGTGCTCCGGCAACGTCAACGGTAAGTTCAGGTTTGAAGAGAAGTCACAAGCAGATCCCTTCTCCATCTTCGTGGCAAAAACAACATGGACACGTTTCCAACACCGGGCCGCGCGTCGGTTGAGTCACTTCCACACCTACTGGCGCACGCGCATACACACTGGGCCCCACCTTGGGCACGTTGCGTCTTTCCCACGGCCACCGCGAGAACATACGCGAAGTAGTGTTTGTCATCTTTTCGGCGTTTATTTTTCATCCGCGCGCGACGGTTCGCGCTTTGCCCGGCTTTCCCACAGCTGAAAAGCAGGCGTCCAGAGCAAGGCCAAAACCAACCCCCACCCCCAACCCCACCGTGGTGTTGTTGATTCTTTGTGCGTTTGCTTCGGTCTCGTTTCTTTTGTGGAAAATCTGATCCGGCCCTAGATTCTGGTCACAATGGACGATCCGCACGAAGCGATTTGTTGCCCACATGTTTTACGCCTCGCTCATCCAATGTTGGGTGTGTGTCTTGAAAATAATGATTGCTATGAAACAACCTGGACCTTTTTAAAAATAGTTCTTCACCCATTTTTCTTAAAGAATGGCTCTAACTTTTATTTAGACGCTATCCATTAGTAAATTTCCATCTGGCCTATGATCTCTAAGAATTGAAGAATATACTATATGTGCTTTAAAAGAGGATATACAAGTTGGGATGTGGTTTTTTAATCCTTTTATTCAATAGCCTAAAACCTAATATTATGGGTTTTTTTACTTGCGAAAGTTTGTTTACAGACGGTCCAACTAAATATTTTATCTGAAGTTGGTTGATTCAAAAAGGATTCATGTGATAAACCATGACGAAACTTGTTTCTTGTTTATGTTCAATTGTTTTCCTATTTCCTTACACTTTTGAATCTCCCTTTTATACCCCAAAAATTGAATCTATGCTTGTTAAACTTTCCCCAACTACCCTAAAAAGGTACCACGAAGCTTCCTTTCCAAAGACTTTCCCGTTCCGTTTAAAGTTGTGTCAATAATTGTCTTTTCTTTTGGAAAGCTTCTTTTTTATAAAAAAAAACCCTCTCTGCCCCAAGAAGAACGACTGTGTGCGGAGTACATTGAAGTCACGACGCTCGTTTTCTCCACTTTTTCTCCATCTTCACCCGAAAATACGCCCTTGGGGAAGATGGGTGGCGAACGATGTAGAAGTCAACGCACCCCGAACTTGCTCTATCACCACGATCCCCGTTGACCTCTCCTTTCTCCTCCCAAAAACCCGGGACCGGCTTTCCCAAACTGTTTGTTGGTACAAATGTCGGAATCCCGCGGGATTCAGCGGGAGATGGTTTGAGGTTTTCGGTGTGGTTTCCATCCCACATCCGTACTCCGTGAACAGGTACGCACCAGGAACAGGTTCGTCGTCATCGTCGTCGTGCTTAGCACCTTCTTTTTAACGCATCGTAATCTTTTCCACCGGCGAATAACGGAGTTCCCCGGTCGGTTTGCTGGGTGGAAAATCGAAAACACGAAGACGCTGAGCTAATGGGGGCTAATTTTTACCTGCTGCTGCTGCTGCTGCTCTGCTACCAACCACGAGCAATGAGCAAAATGGCGTTGATAATGATCGTTTCTTACCCCCTCGCCTAAGAAAATCCCCAATCGTTTTCCTCGCCAATTCTTCACCAAACCCGCCCAAACCGATCCGGTAGCGGAAGTAGCATGCGGAATGGAGAATAAATCAACCGATAAGATAAACATTTATTACCGGTTAAGCACGAAAGCGCAATCGGTTGAATTATTATGGTTCGCCCTAGTTCGGACAAACGCTTTTGTTTGTTCTGTTTTTACTCCCTTTTGGTGCGAGCGAGTGGCCCATTAGGATCACCATTACCAGGCCGCCGCTAAAACATTAAAGCATAAACGCCACCGTTCAATTAGTTTGCCTTCGCAGCCCTTAATCGGCAATTAATTGTTAGGTTGGTGTTAAATGATTCTAATGTTTTATGTTAGATGCGTTTTCTCGACGCTTTTTCAGTTTCGGAGCGCGTGGGAAAATGCAACAGGATGCAGGCTTTTTTTACTATCGATCGTCGTATAATTGGATGTTAAGTGGATGAACGTTTTGCAAGCAGGGAATGTTATAATCATGTCCCATTTGTTATAGGCAATTTATCGTCATTTTGTTTAAAAGATCGTTGATCATTGCGATTTTTATTAATTATATTTCGCTTACATATCACGAACATTTTGTGAATTTTCGGAGTAACTGGTACTTATTTTTAATGATATCCAAAGAATTTGCACCAATGAATTTTTTGTAATATTTATCTGTATGTCGTTGATATTGAATCCTGTACTAAGCATAGCTTGAAAAACCATGAAATAGAGGGATTTTTGGAGTATGAACTACAGCGCTAATTTTGCTTGATCGATCATGATTGGCCATTTCCAACTTCCAACTACATGAAGAAACATCTTGTACTAAATTTCGGTATCATATATTAGTTTTTATAGCTTAAAGTTTTTTCTTAATCAACATTATCTTGCCGTAAACTTTTATTGGGGTTTTCTTCTATTGGTTTCGCATCGATTTATTGCCCCAATAAATTTATTGCATGTACTCGGTGGCCACTTCGCTTCAAAAAACGGGAGAAAAGAATTCGAAAAAGAAAAACAACTGTTAGATGAGCCAAACCCCATTAACGTTTGTTTTATCTTTCACGACCGCGCTGTATATTGGCACATAAAAAGTAATCTATTTGAACACATTTTTATTCAGACGTTGCATCTCCACATCGTTTCTACAACGATTTCCAATGCAACAACTTCCATTGTTTTTCACTGTACACTCCGAATGACAAGCGCCAATCTCCTTCGCTCCCGCTACCGCCCCTGGCCAAAGAAAGTCTAAAGAAAATCTCCCTTTTCTCGGTTACCTCGAAGGGTTCAGAGAGACCAAGTCTTTAAACTATGGCCCCGCTGGACCAACGGCATCCGCGTGCGATTCCCTCATGAAACGCGCGGCTACTAAACTAATCGCCGGCTAGTGAAAGTGTTGGAAAAATGGGCGGAAAATGCCAAAACATTGCGCGCGCGGCGAAAATGACCGGCAATTTACACACAAAGGGTCGTCGATCGGCGGCGGAACGATCTGCAAATCGTGGCTGCCAGCTGCTTCCTTCGGGTAATGGTTTCACTCGGTCCCCAGCCACGGGAATATGGGAGGAAATGGGCATCATTTCCCCCGGTAGGCCATTGTGAAACGGAAGGAAACGTATAATCGAATTATTTCTGCATGAGTGCAATGCATATGCAAGAAGTGAAATATTATTGTCTTGTAATTTCAAAAAGTCTTTGCTATTTTTCTCGGTAGTGCTCTTGAAGACGTCGTAAAGTATTTGTCATTAATAAAAGACAAATCATTTTCTTCTGCTCTGGGTTTGTTAAACTTTGACCTCCGTTATGACTCAAATATCGCAAAAAATAAACAAAAAAAAAAATCCCAGACTACCCGAAAACTTCGCGAGATGTGTTTTCTCCTAATTGGATGCCTTGCTGGGGTTTCTTTACTTTGGTCGTGCTTGCCTTTATTCGAGCACCTTCAAGCTAGCCACATGAACTTAAGGTACACGTTCCAAACCCATGCGTCTTTTTCTGCTCCCAAAGATGGTCAAACCCATTAGTTGAAGATCCTCTCCGATCTTTAACGAGGGGGGTTCTTTTTTGTTGTTGTTTTGTGCACCCCAGGTCGAGTGAAATTGGCGGCACCATCTTTTTCATCGAGTCATCTTTTTGTGGCTTGTGTGTCTTGAGGACTTTTGATTTAGGGCTATGGGGTTTTGAATTTGTTAAACCTTTGGTTGAGAAGTAAAATTTTAATGCATTCAAATCGAAAATATTCATTCTGAACATTTGATACCGCGATAAGTTTGTTCTTTTGCCGGTTTTGGTAAATTTCCTACGTCTGCCTATTATCAGACTCTTCTCCCCTTTTAGCTCCTCGCGTCATGGCCACAAATTATAGAAAAGAGGTAGGTCCGAAATTACTGACCGCGCGCATCATAGCATAACAGCGCGGGGCTGGACATGTACCTACTGCAACCTGGCCATCAGTGATAGTTTTCCCGCAGCACCTTTTCGCTGGCGTAACTCAAAAGTTACGCGAAGTCACTACGCCACCACCACCACCGAGTCTTTAGGACGTTCCTCCGGTTCGCGGTCCGTTGATTTCGTTGTGGTGCTGCTGCGTGACTCCACGCTGTATCGTTGTTTTATTTTCCGCTGAAGAAGAAAAACGATGTGCGCATCACCGGCATTTGGCGTTCGCACGCGGATCAACTATTTGGACAAAAATTAGTAGCGGTTTTCCTGGGAAAATCGGGCGCCCGGTTGTGGTCACTTTCTCTCTGCATGCTCTCAAGGAAAGTATCGAAACGATTGATGGGTGGAGGAGAAGGTAAAGTGTTTGTGCATTTTTGTTTCGAAACCTTTGAAGCAATGCGGAGAAGAAGCTATGCTATGGTATGCAAAGCATAATATTTATGAGATTTAATATTTCTTACACTGACACATTTAGTGATAACGTTGAAATTAAACGGAGAATCAAAATAACACTTTCCTTTTTAGTTAAAACGCCAATGATCAAGTATATGATCGCGTTTCTTTGCCGATCAACGTCAAAGGCTTCGGTTTTTATTTGAATGGTTTCCACCAAACCGCAACCCAAGGTAAAGTGGCTTCTTTGACGTACCAAACATCTTCAAAAAGGTCAACCGCTCTCCGGTTTGTCCCAAGCTGGAATGCCATTTGAAGTATGTAAGATCCTCTTGCACTGAAATTCGATTACAGAAATTTGGAAATAATGCCTGGGAAGATGACGGCGTGGACGGCTTTTACTGTTGCATTGCCGGCTGAGGTAACCGGTCAGTCTTACCGGACCCTAGACATTAGGCACTAAAGTACCTCCCTTCCCCGGCATGCCTCACTAGTTGGTGCGGGGTGGTGATGAATGAATTATTCAACGCCTCAAGGTTGGTCAGTTTTTGATGCACATTGTGAGGCAACGCAGTAAGGCACTGGTTTTAATGCTCCAAATGTGATACGTCCAGTACATCGTTCGTTCGAAGGAATCGAAGGGGAACGGTGTTGGTTTTTGTTGTTGTTGGGAAGATTCGGTTCCCTACACGTTTTTATTACTCAACAGCGCCACGCATTACCACACTTCGAAGTCCGCTAGTTCGAAACCTTTGTGGAAATTACACGACGGCGTAGGAGTGATTTATTTTAACTCCAAAAAACATTGTTTGTTTGATTTTACCACGGCACGTCCTGGGTGTTTCGTGCGTGTCAATAGATCGTAGACTCGTGATGCGAAAGGCACGATCTTGACGATTTTATTTTGCGCGCTTTTAATATTCTTCTGGATGGTTTATTCTTCAACCGGATGTGTTGATAAATCGCATTCTTTAAAATGCATTTAAAACACGTTCCATGTGGTGTTCTTTTCTTTTTAAAAACTTTTACTTTTTAAATGTTTTTAAAGCCGTCTTTTGTACCCGAAACGAACAGTTCTCCGTATAAACATTGACACTCGCACTTGTAGGCAAGAGTGTCACGAAATGAGGAATAGAAAAAAGGATTCTCTCTACACCAGTTGAATCAACCGCACGTCGGCACCATCTCATCCGAGGCGTTTATTTATTCATCTGACTTATGCAAATCTTTCATAACAATTCGGCATATTTTCGCCAACGCTAAATGCCAACCGTCCAATTCCGATTCCTGCGATGTTTTAGCTCTTCTCCCCATCCTCATGGCTCATCTTTTTCCCTCGATTGTGACAACATCAGTTCGGTTGGTAAAACGTGCCAGCGCGTTCAAAAGTGCCACCGTAGAACGAACGTTGATGACTCGGAGGCGAGACCAGACACCTCCAAGGCGGGTTTCTTGAGCTGTTGGCATCGTGGCACCATTCTTGTGCGGCTCGGAACTCGTCGGGCAGATTTTGGGGACACGTAACAAGCGTCCCCAATATGTAAATTCGGTACCGTACGAATGGGTGCGTGCGTGTGTCTGTTCCTATGTGTCTGTGTCATGCTTGAAGAAACCGGTCCTCCAAAGTGTCGAGCTTTGGTGAGTTCAAGTTTATGCCAACCGAACTTGTTTTCTTCTAGCTGGAAGCTGGAGGCATTCCTTCCGACCGATCATCTTCGATCAAAATCGCTTTCGATTTGTGTTCCGTTTTTTTGATCTTTTGCACTCTGGCCTTACGACGAATGCATTTGAAAGCCGCGTGGCCAATGGCGTCTTTTCTTGTGACAACCTCGCGGAGTTGCGCTTCGTGATCGTGTGCGCACTCCGTTCCGGCGAGACGAAAGTGGATCGCCTTGAAACTCGATCGCCGTTTTGGAGCTTTTTGGAAATCTTCGTCAATTCAAGAATCCGTGATGTATCTTTCACGGTCGTGAAGTCTCCCAATGACTGGTAAATTTTGTTCGTGACTAAATGGAAGCTTTTTACCTGTTTCGTTATTTTGAAGAAATGATTGAAGCATCAGTATAAACACATGTTATGAAAGTCACGCTGTTTGTTTTCGTCAGATTGAAACACACTTGTTCAAATTTAGCACAAACCTTGAGATCTGGCGAATCTGTCGTGAACTCGAAAGAGGGTGAAATAAGTGCGGCTTGAAACGTTTAAACAATTCTCAAAGCCTTAAACTGTTCCTTGTTGCAGAACAGAACTCACATTCAATATTCTTTACTTTCTTCAATCTTGTGGAAACTTTAAAAAAGGTCTTTTCCCGCGAAGTGCAACAACTTATTTAGCGATGGCATTTTGCTGCCTCAAACCAAAGTTTTATGAGTAATGACGCACCAGCGGTGTGCAATCACCTTTGAATGTCATCCGCTACAAGACCGAACGGAGTTGAACAACTGTTTTTCTCCCACCATCACGGCTCCATCGGGGTGGCGTCCAACGAACGGAGAGGGAAAATGGTTTTCCACTTCAAACCATTCCGCCGGCTTCGTCAGCTGTGATCTTCCCTCATGTTGGGCGTATTGTTGTCAACCCTTTCCCCTTCTACCCCCTTTGAAGATGCCACACCGAACGTCGTACACGTTTGAGGTTGCAAACGATCAATCATTCGCACCAGAAGAAGAAGGGGGCTTGTTGTTTGCGAGGGCGAGCCCTCGATGGTTTTGGTGCCCGCAAGAGGAATTCTCCGTTTCACCGCAAAACCCTATGGCAATCGAACGGAGCGATCGCAGGCGATGCTATTATTTATCGCTTCCGTAGTTCATTTAATCGTAGCCCGCGATCGTGCTTCGGTCGTGTGTCGCAATCATAATTTCCTTTTACCGTTGCCTTCAATCTGTCCTATTTCTCTTGTAAGAAAACGGGAACCCGTGAGGCTGCGGGTGCAGCTACCGAAAGGCTTTAGATTTTAAGGTGTGTTTCGAAACCACAAAATGTTGGTTCTAACCGAATTGAAACCGCACTTTGTTGAAGAGCTCTTCGCACGAGTCGGATAAATTGCATCTTGCACCTTTTCGAATCGAGACAAGTAGAGGAATTGGCAGCTAGAGGGGAACCGGTCTCAGGAGTCGCTCCCATTTGGTGGCGTTGGACCTATTTTTCCCGAAAGAATCCGGTCCGTAAAGGCCCCTTTTGGAGGATTTGTCGATTTGCATACGCCGCACCGAGCCTTGGCTTGACCGTAAAAGAGAAAGCGATCCGGCGAACGACATTCGATTTACGGCCGCCGCAGCGTCTCCTTTTCGATCCGGATCTTTCGGGAGCCAGAGAAGCGGAGGTGGAAGACCCGGTCGGATGTCGGTTAATTATGACCACAGTGTCATCGTGTTTGCGTGGAGCAGCCGGCTTTGCAGCAGTCCGATGGAAAGTCATCCAACCGACCCATAAGACCACACTATCGGAAAGTGAGCTGATAAAATGTAAATTTTCATATTGCCGGCATGTTCTTCGCACGAGGCCTCTGGGTGGAGCAGGAGGCGATTCCGGTGTCCGATCCGGCATATTTATCGTGTCTCCCCTCCTTTTTTTCCACCCCGTGCAACAAACTG
>KE525349.1:2701971-2781806 GCA_000441895.2 Anopheles sinensis
CAAACTGTTGTGTGCAAAATGTAGCCGCTAAAGTTGTTCTCCGGTGTTTCTACTCGTCTCTTTCCACTCAAGAGGCGTTTAGAGTAGAAACCTTTTATACGCTTGGCCACTAAGTTTCTCCATCACCTTCTCGAGCCCCGAGACCAATGGGTTGGCTTTTTAATGGACCATTTCTCCTAAAGCTAAAGTTGTCCCCTTGCTCGGTGTTGAAGAGTTTGATGAGCGAAGACGGGAACGTTCATTTAATTATCGTCAACAGGTACCTCTGGCTCGGTCTAGTCTGGCCCGGATCGGCCGGTCGGTATTCGTTGGTTGTTGCTCCCATGTGTGCTTGCTGCCTCGGAAGCTGATGTTGCCAATTTTCGATGCAACAGTTTACCTTATCGATTTCCATTCGGTCAACTTGGGAGTTTCTTTCGGTAGAGAAATGGTACGCTCCTTTCCAGTAGAAATCGGTTCTATGAAGTGGACCCCTTTTTTCCACCTTTTTGTCAAGCGAAAGAGATGCTTTTAATTTAATTGAAAGTTGAAAAATTGAGACAACAAATCACGCTGTCAAATATATCATTTTCTAATGGGATTTTAATATGTCAGACAGTTCTAACGAAAGGCCATAAAAGAATGGTAGTGGATGCTGAACAAAGTCAATCTCATGACCGCCAATAATGTGCGTTGTGTGGTATGTAAATTAAATTCCAATAGAATATAGTTGTTATGCTAAAGGAAGGCCTTTTTTGTGTGTTCCCACCAATTTCCGCTCTATTTAGCCATCCTTTGATGATGTCCAACCTTTTTTGCGTGGAATGACGTTTACGCTGCACAAAAAATAAGCGGAACAAATCAATTAACCAGCTCCACGGTTTGGGATCGTACCACCCACCTCGTATGAATAGGTGAGATATTTTAACCGGTCGTATGTACTTTAGTTCGGGTTAATAATAAACAACCTCTCCATGATTGCATTTTAATTCACCGACGACGCGGCTGTGATAGAATTACCAGTTTATTTGTCAATTTGTTGAGCCGGCCTTTAGCTCACGGTTTTAAAATCAATTGGGTCATTTCCGGCCCTTTGGTGTTGTTTGTGCATTATGACGTGCTTGAAATGTTTTCAACTAGTATCATTTAATCGTAATTAATTGGGTGGTAATTTTATACTGCGAAACGCCATAAGGATTAGATTTATGAATCTCGTTCCCTCCCGCAGCTGACGTCATTTTGCAATCGAATTTAAAAGCGACTTGTATTGAATTACGCAGTGGAAACAGTTCCCCGATTGATCAAACCAACTAACGGGACCCCAATGCGCCCACGTGCGCGACTTTTGGGTGTCCTTTCGTTTTATGGCACTGATGAAATGCCATCATCATCCAGCTTCCAATGGCAAATCGAAATTCCCGTGCTGGGATTTTCCTCGCCTCGTTTATCGTCGCCCGTGCAGCTGTAAAAGGATACCATCAGATGGAAGGAGGGATCATTAACGTTCGTTATGGATTCGCCACAATTTCTTCCGTTTCCTGGCTCGTGTTCTGTCTGTTGGCAGAATGGGAAAACATTGGGGCGAAAAGTAGATCAATGACGAACAGAAACCTTACACATGTCATACGATAGGCATTATGCAAGAAGCGAACGGAATCGGTTGCTGGTGAATCGTACTTAATCCATTTCTGTTCGAATGATTGGGTTTCGTATGCATCTTATTTTTATTAAAAATGTGTTCTGCATCTGTTACTGATTGGTGGTCCTTGATGTTTTTTTTCCTACAATATGCAGCTTAAAACAGCATTCTTTTGATGAAAACTTTACCAAACCCTTTGAGCGAAACATTGCGGAGATTAAACCTTCCAGTTGATTTATAATTCGTGAACGCGTTTGTTACAAAATTATAAAACAATTTCCTGCTGTGTGCCCACTTTGTAACAAGCTTCTAACTGAATATTTAATTTAAACGCTATTTGAATCCCAACAACAGCATAAAAAAATGCAATGGGAACACAACGAGAATCGTCAACCACCAATTCCGGGCGGTAATTTATTTCCCATTACCATCACCCGGTATTGAGGACATGGGGGTGTTGTTCGGTTGAATCGTTCCTTTTTTCCCTCCTCTCCCGGCTGGTTTGATAAGTTTTTCCCTGCGCAGTGACCGTGGACAATTGGTTTTGCGGCAATTGTCTGTCGCAGGAAAAACATTACCAACCAAGTGCATGGCGAAAAATTCCTCCTGAGTCGGATCCGTCGCCTGGTCGCACACTAATCTAATCACTTCATTTTCTTCCATACGTTCCGGCGGGGAAGCGGTGAATTGAGTCATTTTTTGCGACTGAAAACAAGAAACAAACAAACCGACTGACCCCGTCATCACCACCGACCTGCATCCGACGATCCCCCTGGGGTCGACGCTTTGGCGGCGGAATGCAGCCACGATCAAACGGAAAAAGTGCACGGGAAACAATAGGACCACTTCGTCGAGGAGGAGGAGGAGGTGCAGATATGAAAGTGAAATTAATGATGCTCCTTCCAGTGACGAATGGGCCTCATTCCCGCAGGTGGGCCTCTTGTATGCGGTCCCTGCTTTTTAGCTACAACACGACGCTCAAGTATTCATTTCCCTACATAAGAAAAACGAAAAATAACTCCCGAAGAAGTAGTAGTAACTCCCAAAGAAGCGCATTGGCCACCGAACTCGCCGAGAGGGAGTTAACACCTGTGACGAGATTACATAAATTCGTCTGTGCGAAACTGTGGAAATTTAAGATGCACTCGCTGGTATTTATTACCTCGGTTGTAATGGCCTGTTCGCTCCAACAATGGACGGCAGAGATCTTTGCCTCGATGGTTTGTGGTGGGCCACAGGAAACCGATGTAAGTTGTTTCGGGGGTGCAACTTACCTCTGCAGTAACACATTCAAGACACCAGAAATGGAATACTGTTTTGGACACGTCATTGGAAACCTCGGTTACTCATTGCACTGTTTTGCCGGATTGACCCATTTACTACATTTTCAGATTGATAGAGCTTTGGAAAGTACCATAAACATAGTTTAAGCTCTGTTTTGCTTATAATATGCCCTATCTTGGATTGTTTTCCTTTCAATTAGCCAAGTCAATAAGCACAATTTGCTGTTACAATTCGGATACTCTGATAAACCGAATAAATGGCCAATGTGGTTTTGAAATACATTGAACTATAATGAAACCTTCTTGTGGCGTTGATACAGAGATTTTAGTTCCAGATCTCTAAACACATATTTTCCATGTTACTGAATCATTATTTTCTAACCAAAATGCTTGTTGATAGTTTATCGTTGTTCTAGGCTAGAACACGGTTCAACTTCCAAAGTGAACAACACTTTAACTGTTACTTTTTGCGTAACGCAAGAAAAAAGAGCGAGTTAAAAAAGGCAATAGTTGATACGAAACTACTATAAATTATCAGAATGTGCGAAAAAATTAAAATTTGCTCGAGATCGTCTCTGGGAAAAACAGGAAATGAACAAAAAAGTGACAAAACGCTAGAGGCTTACCTCGACGAGAAGGTCATTTAGAAGAGACATTTCATTTGAACATGTTTGAGCTATACGAAGGGGGGTTTCTCAAAAAGGGGTTCCTAGCTTCAACAACAATTTCGATCATCAACAATCAACTGTTAACACGTTCCGTACCGCGTCACCCAAAAATGGGTGACGACAACAATGCCCATAAGCCCTTTACACTTACATAGTAGTTGACTTATGTAAGTGTGGACTATAAAAATAGCTGAAAAGTACCCTTTGGGAAGCCTAGTTTTTGCTTAGATTCAGAAAATCGTTGGTTCAATAAATTTGATAAACTAATTTCGACAAAAATGATTGTACTAAAAATCTGCACTAAAAACGCTTGGTACGGAACGTGTTAACACGTTGACTGCCAAGCAGTTTTAGCACACTTTTTTAGAACAATCTTTGTCGATTTAATTTGTTCATGAAATTTATGAACCGGTTTCAATTTATAAGTCGGTTTTCTACATTCAGGCAATGACTAACATTCCCAGAAAATTAGTTGTTAATATTATTATAATTTTCATGTTGCATTTTCATATATTTATGAGGCAAAAACTTTTTAGAACTAATGACAGCTGGTCATCAAAAATGATAGCCATGGCAGTCAACGTGTTAACATATTGATTTCATAGCATGATTCTAACCATTACGAATTCCAACAACTTTTTTATCAACTGTTTTCTCCATTTCTCTTTGGGTTGCAGCGTCGGACTGATACGGGCCCGGCTGGCAGGTGCCCGGCTCGCGAAAGCGGACGTACTAGTCTTCCTGGATGCGCACTGCGAGTGCATGGTGCAGTGGCTGGAACCACTGCTCGAGCGAATCAAAGAGTCGCCAACGAGCGTCCTGGTGCCGATCATCGACGTGATCGAGGCGAAAAACTTCTACTACAGCACGAACGACTACAATGATTTCCAGGTATTTTCGATCGCCCTCCAATTGGCCAAAGCATATTTAATTGCATCGTTTGTTTCGTTTGCAGATCGGTGGCTTCACATGGGACGGACACTTTGACTGGCACGATGTGACGAAGCGCGAGCGGGAGCGTCAGAAGCGTGAGTGCGCCGAGAAGGATCTCGAGATCTGTCCCACGTACAGCCCGACGATGGCGGGTGGATTGTTTGCGATAGCGCGCGATTACTTCTGGGACATCGGGAGCTACGACGAGCAGATGGATGGCTGGGGTGGCGAGAACCTGGAGATGTCGTTCCGGATATGGCAGTGTGGTGGCACGCTCGAGACGATCCCCTGCTCGCGCATTGGACATATCTTTCGTGACTTTCATCCCTACTCGTAAGGATAATCACAAGCGATCAATGATTTCGAGGGGTGTTGGAATGCTAATTTTGATGCACTTTTAGATTTCCTAACGATCGTGATACTCATGGCATCAATACCGTCCGGATGGCCGTCGTGTGGATGGACGACTACGTGGAACTACTTTACCTCAATCGACCGGATCTAAAGGTAGGGCTGTTTTGTAAAGCGACCATTAAAGATCGAAAGATAACCATCCGATGCGTTCCCTTCCCCCAGGACCATCCAGAACTGGGCGACGTAACCCACCGGAAGGTGCTCCGTGAAAAGCTACACTGTAAGAGCTTCGATTGGTACATGAAGAACGTGTACCCGGAGAAATTCATCCCGACGCGCAATGTGCGTGCGTTCGGTCGCCTGGCGTCGCAAGCGGAAAATCTCTGCCTCGACACGCTTCAACAGAACGCGGACAAACCGTGGAACTTGGGCATCTACACGTGTTTCAAACCGGAGGTGTCCGCCTCGCAGCTGTTCTCGCTAACCCAGCGGAGTGTCCTGCGGAACGAGCGTAGCTGCGCCACCGTGCAGGCGAGCAAATCGGAGTCCAAGTTTGTCGTCATGATACCGTGCATTGACGACGATGACATCGACGATACGTGGGAGTTCACCGAGGCCCGGCAGCTGCGGCACAAGCAGTCCGGCCTCTGCCTGGACAGCAGCGACCTGTCGACGAAGAGCTACGTTCACGTGGCCACCTGCCATCCGAGCATCAAGACGCAGAAATGGGAATTTCAGCATCAGTAGTTAGGAACTGTTTGTTTAAATAATGGATTGCGGTGTGAAAAAAATAATCGAAGACATTCCATTGGATGTATGTCGTGTTCCATGGGAAGGGTAGGTTATCTTCCAAATTGTTAACCCCGATACGAGTCAACACGAGCGTACACGATGCAGATGCGGAAAGAATCCAATTCGATAAACCGTTAGTACTATCGCCGGGATAGTAATACCACAACCACTGACTACCAATTCTACTATAATTACTTCGACTGGAAGCAAAACAATACCTCGTTATGGTTGCTACACCTTAAGGACATTGAGCAGGATGAGTGAATGGGACAAAGATTTGAAATTACGAATAATTTGTGGAGTTGTGACGACGACCACAAAAGGTGGAATTGAAAAGAGGATTTGAACCAACACAGTTTTGTGCATCGATTGGTGGTTGATGGTGTACAGATGCCAGATTTGACGAAGGTTACCAACGGATTGTGGTCAATTTTGGCTGTAAATTGGTGGCGTAAACAAACTATGCTGGGTTGTACGAAATTGAGCATCCATCAACACTTCCTAGAGTTCTTATTAGATGCACTCGTTTAACGAACGTTGCGAAGCTATTGCTTTGCGACAGTAAACTCGAATGTTGAGGTAAAAGTTAGGAGATGAGGTAAACTCCTGAAAAGTAAACAAAATTCCATGCTCAAGGTGCTTGCGCGCTCCTCTTACTTTCGATACTAAAAGTGTGATCAACAGAGACTCTACGGTTCGGTTAGGAACATCTAGAACTATAATCACATTCCTTCCGTTCTTTTTAAAACTTTTATGAAAGAATTTTTTCAGCATTATTTTCAAAGTAAGAATATAAACATCACGAATAGAGAAACATCACGGCCAAACGGAAACCGATCGTTAGCGGGATACAAATGTGAGAATGAAAACAGGGAGAGGTACTTAGAACGCAAGGAAAATAGTAATATTTGACTGGGTTAGTGTATCATCCAAATAGTGCAGCTAAAACCCGTGCTAGTGAAGCCCGTCGGGAGGATAACTTTCCACAAGGATGTAGGAAAAGAACCATATCCGTCAGCATTCATTGGAGGAAGGGCCGCGAAGATATGCTATGACAGAGAACTCAAAAGTGCCACGGAACTTAATATTACGACGTGTAGTTTGCATGCAGGGGATTGAATGAGAAAAAAACACAGGAAGAAATCGTGCTTGTTTTGAGCGAGGACGAATAGATATTTATGTATAATATATATATATATATATATATAGTACGCTAGTGGTTACTTAAGCTCTGCCAAAACGCGCCATCATTAATGCCAAATGCGCTTTCAAAATGCATCGGTGCACCTCCATCGAAATTCGGGTGAGAGTACTTGCAGCTTGCGCTGCACAATGTAAGCGAAACGAATTTTTAACACACAAGTCCCTTCGAACGGGCAAATTCTTCCGTGGCTCTACTGATTCCGACAACTATATACAGAAATTTTTCAATCGGTTTGTAAAGTAATGGCAGCTTTTGAGGATTGGATGGCAGCTACTCGTGAAGGTTGGGAGCGTCCAGTCACAATGGTCAAATTGTACAATAATGTGTATAAGAGAATCGATAGATTGGATGGGTTGAGGAGAGGAGTACACCGTTGTATAGGAAATTGGGGAAATTGTTACAATAAACTATTTGTTTAAAAACGTAAAACGTGTTTTAATAAAAAAGTGTTGCGAGCGGTCAACGGATAAAGGAAATCACAGGAGAGTGGCCATGTGTTTCTGTTTCTAAATGAAACATTTATTCAACCCCCGAACAAGGATAATTGTATCTCTCAGAGCACGGGTAATTTAGGGATAGCATGATATTTTATGCAAAAATGTTTTTGTCTTTTTTTTTTTATTAATAAGTCGTTTAAATTTTGTAGTTTACAAAAATTGGTCCTTTCATTTGATTAGTGAGTTCATAGCCGACAGGTCTGCTCACTGACATTTGAGCCGTTCCTAAAGGGGTCCAAATGTCAAAGATATCATCTGTTTTCATGGTGTTTATTTACATCGTAGCAGAAATACACACGAAAACGGGCTGGGAATATAAAAATCATCCAAAAAGCTACAATGAATGTAGTTAAAGCCAACGAGTAAGTAATTCCTAATCTTCTCCTTGAAGTGTGTTAATGCATTGCATTATTTTGACTTCTCTCTCGTCCGTGCAGCTTCAAAATAATGCCCCGCTCGATGGTATGCGAGGACAGCAATCTGCGTGGTGACATCACGATTTCTACTGGCTGCGTTATCCATCCCAGTTCGACCATAATCGCCGAGTCGGGACCGATCATCCTGGGGGAAAACTGTATCGTCGAGGAGTACGCGACGGTGCGCTATCGCATTCCCGAGAATCATCCGGCGTACGCGGAGATAGCGGATGGTGGCGTAGCGAAACCGCTCGTAATTGGACCGGACAATGTGTTCGAGGTGGGTTGCACCGTGGAGGCGCTTTCGATCGGCGATCGCAATGTGTTCGAATGCAAGAGCTACGTGTCGGCCGATGTAACTATCGGGAGTGGTTGCGTCATCGGAGCGGGCTGCCGGCTGGCTGGCAAGCAAACGCTGGCGGACAAAACGGTCATCTACGGTGGGCAGTGTCTGCAGCGGGAAGTGATCGAGAAGCAGAAGTCGCAAATGATACAGCTGGACTATCTGCGGAAAATATTGCCAAACTATCATCATCTGAGGAAAGTGAACTACGACCCGAGGAAACCACGGCCACAAATCTAGGCGATTCTAGTTTTGGTAGTGGGCACAAATTCCGTTCCATGATTTGCATTATTAATCCGTTTATCTTACCATAATAACATATTAATCTATCTACTATCTACTAAAAGTTAAATATTTCAAATGCTGATTCAGTGTGCGCAATTTTGAAATGATTACCGTTTATTTATCTCTATATTTTTTAGTATAAGTGATGAATTAAAAAATAATATTATTGCAACTTTACTCTTAAGAAAGCTTTCAAGAAAACCCAAAAATAAACCTTAAAATGTTTTAGAAGATAAATATAGTAATTATTGCACTTTTCATATTAAGTACCATGGCTTTGAAAATCATTTTTGCAAATTGAAAACCAAAACGCAAACAATCAAGATACTGAACTGATCTACGATAAGATCAGCAATTAAAAAAAACATTAAAACACCTACATGGCGTGGGTGCGGCCAAACTAGTCCCGACGCGGCGATCGGATAAGATCGCGAAGGGAGAATGATTTTCCCAAGAAATTCCAAATTCCCGGCCGAGAAACTGTGCCTGTGCTGATTTGCCGGAGCTCGAGTAGGCCATGCGAAAGCGTACAAAAAGACGGAAGACCTGCATCAAACAAATCAAACCGCCAGACGCCGCCATGGCTACGAATACCGGCCTTCGGTGAAATCTAAAAAGAGTGCGACGAGTTAAAAACAAAGCAACCAAGACCAAGGAGTGGGTAAGACAAGCAGAATCTTTAACACTCCTTCCCTCATAGCTCATCTGCATGCCCTTTTACACTCGAACCGCATCCTCAAAACCCTACGGGAAAATGGTCCCTCGCTTTTGCCATGCAATATGTCAAGCGATCGTCGTAACGCCATTGCAGGGAGGCGGCAGAGCAGAACCGATACTTTGGTAATTAATATTCACAGATGGCCACCAGAAAGGTACGATCGGTTGACGATCGCCTCGCTGCTTCTTTCTTTTGCCTCGTTTTGCATTCGCGGCGGCAAATCGTTTGAGTGCCGGTAGTTGGAATTGGAAATATTAATTTACAACGGAATGTAAAGTAATTACTAAACATTCTTAGATGAACCTTTGGAGGGTGCTGAGAAAAAAGCTATAAAATCTGTTATGAATGTTTACGAGTGCGTATGGTCCCTACGTGGCACATGGGGACACATTTATGATGTGTTTCCTCCTTCTACTTTACGACCATCATATCCGCCAGTGGCGAACTTCAAAGCACCGAGTCTGGGGAAAGGAATGGTTGGCCCTTCGTTCGATTGAATGTAAAATTGTTTGTGTTCGGTTATGAACATATATTTCTTAAGTTGTCTTCTAGATCATGTTTTGCTCCGAGAAGATCGATTCGTAAGCGAAAATTTTTATTTTCTTTATTGCTAAAATTATAAGCAGATAAATCGAGTAATGCGCGCTATGTTGTAACCATTTCATCCGCTACTCAACCTGTCGGATCAACATTTTGGAAGACTTGAGACTCTTGAAAAATCCTCTGAAAGTAAACCAGATAATTCCGTTATGTTTTGTCGGCTCTTCCTTCTGATATTCTCCGTTGAGATGACTGTAAAATAATAGAAAAAGGATATAAGTAAACGACAATCCGATCACCGGATTCGGTTAAATTGCACGAACCTGCTGTAACAGTTCCGGAACCACCAGGCACCGTGGTGTCTATGAGCGCAATTTTTCGTTCCAGCATCGTTGTCCTGGTCGTAGGTGGAAAACTTGAGGTCCTTGTGTTCCTTCAGGGAATCGCCGGCCGTTCCGGTGTACTTGCCGAGCTTCTTCAGCGTGAACTGTTCCTGCTCGCTACCGATCATGAACTGGTCGTAGTGCGCATAGGCCTTACCTCCGTTCCGATCTTCCAGCAAGACTAGCAGCTCGAAGCGTCGACCCGTTTGCAGGATGGCGTGTACCTTTGCCAATCCGAGCCAATGTTCGCCACGGAGCACACCGAACCCGTCCCGGTAGTCCACCCAAGGGCGATAGAAGTCCACGGAACCATCGAACCGATCCTGAATCACAGTCCAATCGCCATTGAGGCTACGATCGTTCGGATCGATGTTGTTCAACGTGTCCGTCCGGCATTCGATCATTTCCCCGTCGTTCGTTCGGAAGCTCTCCACGATCTTCGACTCCCCTGCGGAAGAGTTTTCGGCGTCCGGATGGCGATGGCGCTTTCGACCTGGCATCTCTTCCAGTATGCGACCAATGTCGAATCTGAGGGTGGCGGCGATCTCCCGGAACTCGGCTGCTTGTTCCTTCAGTTGCTGCTCGATATCTTCTCTCATGTCGGACATATGAGTCATGAGAAGTTCGAAATAGAAGCCCGGAATGTCTTCGCTTTCCTGCACGCCACGTGCACTCGTTTGGCAAAACGTGACGGCAAGGACACACGCGAACGACACCAAAGCGGTGCGAGGAGGTAACATGATGGCTTAAGGTTACTTTTTTCGAAAAACCTATCCAAAAACCCTTTGTCTTGTTTTTTCCACTCTTAATGCTGGACAGCAGACTTAATGGCTCCAATGCCGAAGTGAGACTGACATTTAATCATCGCTTATCATTATGCTGCGTAAAGCATAAGCATTTTTTCGGTCACTTATACCACATCCAACTCGTTTCGCAGAGGTTCTCAAAGTAGGAAAACTTTTTACCTTATTATTGTTATTTTTATGCGTTAATTGTTTTCAAGTTCGTTTTCAGCATTCATGTTTTATAATTATTTGAACGTTCATTTTTTTTTAATCATTATCTTTCTTTGGAATTGTCCATTTCTGTCGTCGATTTTTTGATGTTTTGACGAAGTTGTAGTAATAAAATTAGGCTTTTTCGCCAATCAACTATACTGTACCGGAATTAGTATTTCATATATCTCAAGACACCTCAAGGTCGATTTAGAAGACGTACAGTCTCAGTATTAAAGAGATTTCAATAACATCATAAATGATCTTCTTTACGAAAATTATGGTGGAACAAATTATAATATATCCAGAAAAACTTTTCATTGCAAAGTCCTTACAAATGATTGATTGCGTATAGTACCATTTATTTGATTCTAAGCTCAGTACTAACAAATGTCGGCTAGAACTTTTTCGTTAACCTAATGTTTCCTTACCTTAATATTTTGGAAAAATGTATGTGGGTGACGATCGAAATAAAATTATGATAAGAAAAAGATTTTTCTTCAAGGCTCGTATGCATAAGATGTTTGTAGTGAACGTTAACGAATTATAATTCCTTAAAAGTTATTTACTGTCGAACATCATTTGGAAAACATGTCTCACAAAGTAACACATTTAGAAACTCCCTTGAGATCGATCGACTAGCACAGGAAAAACGGGAAGGCCAGCACATATGTGCCAGCCTTTGTGCATCGCGAAGCATCCGTCCTACAATTTCACACATCTTGCCAACGAACCACGGCTCGTTTGCGGTAATTAATGGGATGAAAATTTAAATTTAATTTTCACACCATTCAGATAGGCGTACAGTCATCCTCAGGGGTTTCGTTAGTCAAATCGTCTCATCTTATTTTGCCATATCTCTTGCGCTGGTTTGTTCTGTTGAATGATGATTTCACTACCAATTATAGAGAGCTTCTGCAATTCTCTCCTTCCTGCCGTTTCCACTTTCGGTGTAATCAGCCAAGAAGGATGTTTGTCTCAGCTTTGTGTCACGCGTCGTTAACTGAAGCTGTTTTTCACGACAATTTGGTCGGCGGCATTCCTTCCTGCCAGGAGCGCTAACTAACGCATCGTGTTGGTTTAATTTCACGCCATGTTAACGCACGCCGCAAGCATTTTCATAAGCCAGAACACTCTCACACACGCTTTTCGAGGAACGCACATGAGGTCCTCGAAGGAAATCACCGTTGGGCTGATCGACCAGTAATTATCGTCGACATTTATTTACTTTCTAAATTTCTCTCTCGACTGTACTGGCGGCGGGAAATTTCACGCATTTCTAAGTGTCATAGTTGCGAGAAGAAAATCAATTACCATTTGGATCGGAACGGTCCTTTTCCTTTGAGAGGGATTTTTGTTTAAAACCTCCTTCAACGTACTTTCTTATGCCTTCGAAGGACTTTAATTGCAAGGATGCCTTGCTTTCGAGTTTATGCACATATGGTCTTAATTCGTTCAAGAGTATAATTTTTTTCAATATCTTTTACGTTTTCCAGAGCTAAGCTTTCCGGATGAAATTGAACTAAGAAGCTAAAACAAATAGTTAAAAAATATCCAAATGCTAAGAGAAGTAGTTTTACTTTCCTGTAATTGAAACCACAATGCTAGCAATCATGACAAACCGTGGGAATATCAGGTTCAATTATGTGTTGAAAAAATGTCTAATGCTTTTCGTTGATTATTGGAAAATTCGTATGTTAAGCCCCACTACCTTCAACTATTGTTGCGTTTAATTTGGAACGCGATAAATACATACGTTACAGGAGATTATTGAAAAGAACTGTTCCCCTTGTGGTCAGTTTCCAATAAAAAAAAAGAACTCGTTTCAGGACTGTAATAGTTTTATTTCCCAATGTTTTTATTTATGAATCACATACACTTCGAACGGCTAGATCGTTTACCGCCAGCGAGCGTGAACAAATATGTAATCAATTAAAAGGACATTTGTAACGATTGACCCCCTCGCTTTCAGGGTAGGCATGACGTAATTATGCCTGTTGCGAAATGATACGTTACCCGTTTGCTGGTTTAAATAACTATCATCAATCGAACCTCGAAGCTAGGGCGTTTGAAGGGTGGGTTTCGTGACATATGGCAAACAAATTGATGGTGCGTGCATAAACGCATACATTATGTGGGTGTTTTCTTTTCTGTTTGGCTCTCGGAACCATTCCACACAAATAACTGTTTTCCAGCGGATAAACGAATCGATATTGAAGGCATAAACTGAACTTTTTTTTGAGAAAATAAAATTAGTTGTAATGAATTGAGTTGGTAATTTTACTGAACTATAATTGAACGTGACAAAAGAAACTCTTTGGTAGGAAACTTGGAAAATTTTACAAAACCTTCGCGTATGCAATATTTTTATTTCCAATAAAAACAATTAACTTAAGTTTGAAATAAGGTCCTTAAAAGGTTGGAATTTTTAATCTACAAACAAATACTCGAAGTGTTAATCCTGTTAATACAACTGGTCCCCATCGTCGACTTGCGGTTGAAGTGCTCAAGATAAAACTTTAATGAACAGCCATCGAAAAGGATAGCCCGTTGAAATGTGTGCATTTGTTGTCAATTAGGTCGTCCTAATGAATGAGCCACTTAAAGGCAAACGATAATAATGGTTGCATTCACGTGAAGGTGTTGAAGCTGTCGTTTTCGGTCGATAATTGGATCATCATTAAAGTGATATTTGTGGGTTTTCCTAGTTTGGTAGTGTTGTTGTTTTTTTTTCTGTAGACGAAATCGTCGTTATCCTGGCATTACCGAACCGGTGACCTTTCAAAGTTGCATGAATCGGTTTATAACCGTTCGCTGTAGCTAGCCAATCAGAAACGTGGAACATCTGCACTATGTAGGAGGAGTTTCGGAGTGTGCCCCGCGTAGGAAAATCAAAGATGCAAAAATCCTGTGTCAGGATGCTACAAATGGGTTTGCAGATACGTTGTAAAATTTCAAAGTATGATCAATTGAATTGATTTTTATGAACAATTTGCTTGAAGCCCCGGCGATTCTCGAGAAGAGACTTCATATGGAAATAGCAATCTGGTAGAAAAATTCGAATCGATAAATTTTTCAAGTATTTTGGCCTCTTAGAAAGTACCAAAAATCAACTTTGTGGGCAATTTTCGGGGGGAAGGAAGGGGTATCAGGACCCTTGTCTCTATGAGGCCGATTCCCTAACCGGCTTACAGAGACATATGACACCCAAAATTTCCCGACATAGCTGCCACTACCAACTGGTGTAGTGGTAGAGGTGCGTCGGTCCGATGCCAAGGTTTGCTGTTCGAGACCCGCTCGGGTAACTTTACCGAATATTATTCAAGAAGCGATATTTCCTCGCATTTTTCTACTTGTTCATCGGCAGGATACGGCTTCGCACTTGGAAAAGCCCGTGTTAGAGTCCCGTTTCCACCAAGATTCAATATGAAAAAAGCTTCTCCTTCTATTCAATAGTGGGGTTTATTGCCTCATCTCATTACGGGACTGTGAAACTGTGAAATTCAACAGTTTTAAAGATTTTTTAGACCTTAGGCATCTATGGAACCTTCATCGAGAAAACTCTGGGAACTTCTCACAGCAATTGATTTGGCTTGGAATGTTAGCGGGTCCCTACAAAGGATACATATTGGAGCGGAGAAATGTGACGAAAGGTACGATGTGAAAGGCTGAATAGTATTTTACCGTGCGCCAAAAAACATTCAGTGCAATCTTTAAAAGCAAGAAATTATTCCATTCATTTCCTTTTGATTTGATCCTTGTGCCGAGCGTGAAATCCTACCCCGAGGGCGATTATTTAAGGTTTAATCGTAGTAAAGTGCTGTTTCTCACAATATTAGATGCACAACCGTAAAGCCATCCCAACAGGACGGGAATGTTTCCATTTCCATTTTGGCATGGTTCCGTTTGTCGGAAGGGCGTGCACAAGTGTGCCTGGCGAACGCGCAGAAGGGTCTTTCGACCTATCAGACGAAAGACTGGTCCTACGTGAGGAGCTGCTGCTGAAACAGCATTTAATGCAAGTGCTGGAACAGCAAAGTGGAAGTGAGACCAAAGGAGTTGTCGTCCCGTCGGTTGTACCGCAACAACCCCCGGGGGTTGTCTAAAGCTAGCTCGGCGAGTATCAAATCAGTCGGAAAGTGTCACTCGATCGATGTGTTTGGGCCTGTGCGTGGTGAAGTTGTTTGTAGTTTCGTGTTGTTCAGAGCCCGCTCAAAGAAGAATTCAATTTGACGCGTACGCAACGGCTTTCGGAACCGGGTTTTGGTGTGGCTTTGGCGGTTATTTATGTCTGTGCGGTGATCGGCCACTGTGGCTGTGTGAAGATGGATAAGATGTCCACCGTGCCGTTGATCGGTGCAGTGTCTCGTGGTGTCACGGATGTGAAATTTTCGCGCCCCCTGCCCAGTTCGTCCTTTACGATCGAGAACCTGATCGCCGTCAAGCGAAGGCGTAGTGTAGCCTCGGACAGTTCGGACCAACCACAGTTCACCGGTGATCGTGAGACGTCCCTCTCGCCGGTGATCGATCCGGTCGAGCGTGGCGTGGACTCACCACAACCGTTCCCTTCCGGAGGTTCGCTGTCCCTGACGGAGGCATCCACTCCACAACAGCAGCATCAACAACAGTACCTGGCGGCGGCGGCGGCGGCTGCGGCGGCAGCGGCAGGATACAGTGCCGCCATGCTGTCGTTCGGTTCCTTTCCCCCGCTGTACCACCCGTGGGCCCCCGCTGGCCGCTATCTGTCGCAGGCGGCGAACGAGAAATTATCGTCCTTTCTGTTTCACCACTCGAACGGTGCCAATCATAAATTGCACTCGAGTGAGTCCTCGAGTTTCCCATCGATCGACTCCCAGCCTTCACCCGCGGTGCCACCCGTTCCACCACCCTCCCACGGCATGCCGTCGCCATCGTCGGCGGGGGACGGAAGGGTGAGTCCTCGGGCCAGAAGTGGCGATAAATTTCACCTCCAAGCCAACGACGCCGGCCTCCTGTCGAAGGTTTATGCGGCCGCGGCCTATCAACACCAACACCATCAGCAGCCGCGCTACCTTGGTGCCTCGTCCCCGGGCGTACCGTTCCCGGGGTCACTGGAACCGAACCTGCCACACCCGCCACTGGCGCACATCGCCCAGCATCGGATGCTGCCGGACGAGGCACCTTACGGTACGCCGTTCGATGGCTCGCGGGGAGGCGGAAGTGACAGCACGCCGACGGCCGGGCCCCCCGGTGGGCCATTGGTGGAGGGCGGCGATGGTGCCGACGAGGACGGTGGGGACAGTGCGGACGGGTCGGCGTACAGTGACGACATTAGTCTGTCACTTTCACCGGCCGGATGTGGCAAAAGTGCCGGTAAGTTTGCCAAAGTGCCGACGATTAATGACTCCCGCGTGAGTCGACACAAACATTCGGCCGTGCAATTGTTGACCCGGTTGAGTGTTGTAAAGAATGTTGTTGGGAGACAAAAAAGGAACTTAGCACCGATTAGCCCGATGAATGGAAAACGATTCGTCATGATTTAATTTGATTTGGATCATCGCATGGATCACTGGGTTATTTCAATTTTTTTAATGATCACTGACATGTACCTTTTGGTTTTGCTTTGCAATAAACTGTACACATTGGTGAAGTTCCAGAAAAGGAAATCCAAAACGATGGTAAAATTAAAAAAATAAAGTCAACCCCTCCATAATGTGCTCTCTTTTGAACTAGCAAAATCTTTCATAAATAACAGGAAGGCCCATCTTGAAATATTTTTTTTCTTAAACAATTCAATAAATGGACAAATTTAGAAATTTTGTTTTCAAATCTATTACCTAGAGAGTGAGAGTTCGTCCTGCGAGTGAAAATAATTAAACCCTCTTATTAGAGAGTTGTCTGTATCAAAAATCTTTGGTTAAGCTATTGATTTGCTAGTATTTTCTATTTTCAAAGGCTATCTTATGCTTCATTTCGATTCAGCGTTGAGACTCTAAAGAACTTTTTTTGGAAGAGAACATTGTTCTTGGGGTTTGGAACTCAAATTGCTCAAATCAACAGCACCAATTGGAATTAAATGTACACATAGATTCAATATCCATCATGCCAAAAGGAAGAGTATTGACGGACGTCGAAAAAGGAAAAATTGAGGCATTTCGCCAAGAAAATATTGGAATTCGTGAAATAGCCCGTCGTTTGTGTAGGTCGCACCAAGTGATTATGAACTTTGTTAAGAATCCATCAGAATACGGCACTATCAAGAAAAAACAAAAAAAATCGAAGCTTACAATTCGAGCCAAGCGAAATATAATCGGAATAGATTTGAATTCTCAAATATTTTTGGGAAAAATAAAACAGGAATTGAAGTTACACGTTTGTCGAGAAACTATTCGTCAGCTGTTGGTTAAAAGTCCCTTCATAAACAGGGCAAAAATGGCAAAAACACCTAACCTACTAAATGATCAGTTATATCATTTGAGGTTATTTTTAGTGATGAAAGAAAGTTTAACGCGATCTGAGAAAGGAACGGCCATACTTTTCTACAAGAAACTTTGGAGGTGGTTCTTGTATGGTTTGGACAGCATTCTGTGCATCAGGGAAACTAGCACTGGCCTTCATTTCTACCAAAATGAATAGTAAGGGTTACATTGAGGTGCTGGAAACACAGTACCATACGAGCAAGGAAACCATTCAATGGATCAAATCGAAAAAAGGGGATACCCTCAATTGGCCAGCTCGAGCACCTGACTTAAATCCAGTCGAAAACGTTTTGAACGTGGTGGTCTTATAGCAAACTGGACAGAGTGTATGGATGACGGTATTATTCGTGTTACCTCTCGTCCACATTAGCTAGTTTTCTTCACTCCTAGCTACAAATTTACGAAACGTATGAAAATGAAACTTTTTAATATTCTTAAAGTCGTCAACTACGCTACAGGACTCTCCAGTTGTAGAGTGGACGAGGGGATAGAGAATACTTATCAGATCCTCTTTAATAAATTGTAAAGTGTTTCTATTAAATTAGGTCTACCCGAACATAACATGAAAAAAATTACTCGGTTATAGAAAAAAAAAAAATTATATAAGACTTGTCTACCGATAGCAACATTTTGGTGCCAAACATGTTAATAATATAGGAAGGGAGGATAACGTTTGCATTAAAAAAAACGCTAGCAATTTCCTGTTGCAAGCAACATAAAGTGTAGCATTTAAAAAAAAATCAGAACTAGTTTGGCAAGTTTATCATTCAAATTGAATCCGCAGTGGCCAAACCAGCAAACCGACAACGTTTGATTTCGTGTAAAACTTCCAGAATTATCGCGGAACGAACTTGTTCGATGTTGTCAGAAATTTTTTATCCGCCGAACGCGGCTGATATGGGTTTTTGAGTATATTGTCACTTATATAATAAAGGTTTAAAAATTCATTTGAAAGCCTTGGTACTGAGCTGCGGGACCCAGAATGGCAACAGAGGCCGTAACTTCAGGCAGAGACAAAAATTGCTTTATCGTTCTTTGGATCAGATTCAACTTCAACTCGATCAGATCAGCTTCAACTTCAAATAGTTGAGAAATACTTAGAAAAGATGGAGATTGTTACACAGATGTGTTGATTGAGGGCCGTTTTTTCAAACAAAACGGCACGGAGCTTTTGTAAGATATGTTTTCGAAAAATCACGAATTCGATCAAATATCATTATCAAAACCAACACTGATAGCTTTATCTATGCCCCTCAACCACTTCCAACTGGTAAAACCCTGACAGCTCTTAAACGTAGTATCTATTCCAACCATTTTAAGCCCAAGGGGGGCAGTAGGTGGTCATGCAGGCCACACAACTACTGAAAAACATGTTAGCATGAATGATTTTGTCGGCTATGGCTAAACTTTCGACCAACTGCCATATGGACGCCTTACTGGCCGTCAGAATATTTTTTTTAAGTACTTAAGTGATGCAACTTTACGATAAAATTTACTTCATTCAATTAGCTTGGTTAACTTTTTCTTATCGTCGATGAAAATTTGTCTATTTTTTTTAATGCATACGTTAGGAATATCAAATTTACCTTTTGAGTTTAATTCCCTGAAACCCAACCTCAGTATGTGAAACACTTTCCCACCAATCGGAATCTTAATATGAATCACAAACAAATTAATTTATCTCCTCCACAAATATCGTAACTTTGAACATAAATAATCCTCCAAATCGTGTGAAATGTATCGTTTTCGTACTTAATTTGGTTGGGATGTGAGCGTAAGCATTTGAAGAAGAATATCTCTCTCCCCCAATGCAAACGTTTCGCCTTATTTTATCGCCAACCGTTACCAAATCCGAAAATCTAAAAACATGAACACGATAAAACGTTTGGCCATCGGTAACAGCTCTTAGTCGGAAAAGTTAATTTACCCTCGCTTTCATCGGATGAAGTCCCAGCCCTTGCAAGAACTCACAAGCTGCGTCCAACGCCGGAAGGAGGGCGATGATAATATTCACTTAAACGGATTATGAATAATTTACCGACCCGTTCGAACGACGTTGGTCCATCGCTCGGTTGTCCCTCCGGTTTTTTTGATCACGTGGCGAGCCTTCCGGGGGGGGGAGTGGTGGGCGAAAAAAGGGGACCGAATTATGATTTGATTATCGCCCGATGGCCGCAAAATCACTTCCTCGGCAGTCGCCCGGCACCCAAATTGACTTTCATTGTAGGCGGTAATGAAAAGTGGCGCTTGGTGGTTTGTTTGTAGGATGTCCTTTTTTGCCTCTTTACCATATTTTGCATGTGTTTTTGAAGAAGTCGCAGCATCTCGTCCGAGGGATTTCCTCCCTCACTGTATAATTCGGTATCCGTTTCTCCCTTCACCGAAATAGAGCTAAATTCGTCACGCATTGAGTTTGTGTATAGGGTGTAGAAAAACCTTCCCCAAAGATGTTCTTCCTTCTGCCGAGGGATATGATCCTACAAATTGGTGAGATCAACTGTTTGTCGAGTGGTTTTAGGCGATTCAAGTAGGCTTTAACGACTGGTTGTTGGCTTTGATTGGAGGCAGGCGGCTCAATGAAGATGAATCGCTCTCCGACACGCGTCCAAGGATGTCATGCGAACATCCGTGGATTTTTCATAGCAATTTCGGTTCTGGGTTTGAAAAGATAGTTTTATGGAAGGAATAATGACGTGTTTTTTAGGTTGATTCAACTAGCTTATTATAATCAGTCTTTGACTGTCTTTAGAATAAAATTTTTATGGTTATTTAAATATTTTCAAACATTTGTCAAGTGATTAAGCCATTGTATTAACATTTCAATTGATTTGATTTTCTAAATCAATGATAATGTTTTTCAACTACACTAAACCACGTTTCATTTTATGAACAATTTCTTCCATAGAAAGTACATAACTTATTTGAGAATGATTGGTGAAACATTTACAACGTCTGCATAAGGGATTAGTTTTTCCATGAACTCTTTTCCTTTGGAAATCTTCAAAAAATATTACCAAAATTGCAACTGAAAATTTCCAAGAATTTTGTTCTTTATATTTGAAAGTCTTGATTTCTTACTTCCTCTTTGTTGCCATAATAAGGTGTGCTTAAGTTTACACATACGTATGGAAAATGTGTCACTCGTTGCTATGGTATTTTGCGTTCACCAGCTCTTATTCTTGAGGCTCAATAATTAATTCAGAGTTGGCGTTGATTGAAGCTATTAGTTAAATCGGGTTTAGCACCTTATTTTGAAGATGCTCTTCGCCTCATTACTCTTCTTCACAGATCTTGGAGATTCCGACTCGGACGCCTGTTCGGATGACGAAGGCACGCCAAACTCTTCGACCCGCCACAAGTCCGGCAGCGGAACCGAGGGTTCCAAATCCCGTCGTCGCCGGACTGCCTTCACCTCGGAGCAGCTGCTCGAGCTCGAGCGCGAGTTTCATGCCAAAAAGTATCTCAGCCTTACAGAGCGCAGCCAGATAGCGACGAGTTTGAAGTTGAGTGAAGTTCAGGTAAGGTGAAAAAGGGAATAGATTATTAAGAAAGGTTTATTGGTTACACTCAATCTAATTGTAACGTCATCCAACGTTTGAACTTCTTTCGCAGGTAAAGATCTGGTTCCAGAATCGTCGTGCCAAGTGGAAGCGCGTCAAGGCTGGCCTCAACTCGCACGGCCTCGGCAATCGTAGCTCGGGAGGTTCCGGTACCGGCGGCTCGGGGCCAACGAACAAGATCGTCGTACCGATTCCGGTGCACGTGAATCGCTTTGCCATCCGCTCCCAGCACCAGCAGATGGAGAAGATGAACCTGGTCGGACCGAAGGCGGAACTGCGGAAGGCCGACCTGGGCCTCGTCGAGACCGGAGGTTTCGAGCGGTTCGGAGTGGCCAAACAGAAGCAACAACAGCAGCAGCAGCAAAGTCAGCACCTCCAAAAGTTGCCGATTCCTCCAACGGAAGTGCCAGGATCTCGATCGAATCTGCAACCTCTTGGAGTACCCAGTGATGGCGTACCTACGGCTGGTGGTGGGAACGGAACGGTGGGGTTAACACTGTGCTCCCTCGGCAGTCCTTCCCACAATCCCCTTCCCCTGCCGGCCTCACGAGCACTCAATCCAAAGGCATTCTAAATGCCAGCGGATAAAACGCTGACCAAAAGCAGACCAATTTTATGTTCTACCAATTAAAAACCGTGTTTCAACCGAGGATGATCTGTCCATATGTGTGGTGACAGTGTGGGTGTGTGAACATAAACGGCATAGCATGAAAGATAGTGTTTTTTCACCCTCCGCGTACCATTTCCCAGTGAATCCGATGCAACGACGCGGTTCAGTTTAAATTGGTTCACTTAAATCGGTTTCCGGTCCTTTTCCGGGTGGAACAAAACAAATAAAAAAAAAGCCACGATAAAGTTGTGTGGAACAACAAATGTGACAAACAACAAACGATGTACATGAAGAGTGTAAATGCTGCTGGTGGTGACATTTAAAAAAGCCTGTTAACAACACGTTGGATATGAATGAGGAAAACAAATCAACATTAATTGTTGGTAATTGCACGAGCTCAGCATGGGCCGATAAGCACGGAATGTCCGGAAATGATGTTTAATTGATTCAATCTTCGGCAAATCAGAGTAATTTTTTTTCGGTCGTGTAAAACAAATGATTTTGCTTTTATTTTTGACCCAGCAAATTTATGTTCTTTGCCCAATTGGTTAGTTTTCCTAAACACATGTCTAGTATACTGTTTTATCTGAATCTTAATTGCCTAAAGTTTTTGAAACGAAGTACGTTTACATGTTTTTATGAAAATTTTTTTTTTAATTTTAAATGTCTTTCAAGTATACTACACTTTTTGCTAGTCATCTGAAAACTGGGATTGAAAACACAAAAAATCAAAGTGTACAAATCAACAACAAAATTAACAACTGGAAATGGAAAAACAGCGTGCCGAATGTTCAAAAAACAAAAAAAAACCAATAAAAAATCCTTTCTTCAACCAACTATCTATTTCAATTTGATACGATGCCTTTGATATTTTTGAAGCAAAGTTTTCATGTAATTAGTCACATATTAGATATTAACAAAACGAAAGCAATCGAAAGTAAAATATATAAATCCACGGATGAAGCGAAACGAAAAGATAAATCTCAAAGTGTTGAAAAAATGGAAAAACACCCAACATCGTATTTATAAGTGAGGGATTGTAATAAATAGCCGTTAAAAGATAGTTAAAACTTTCGACAAAATAATAATAAAAAGAAAACTAAAGCTGGCATTGGCCAATTTATGGAGGAAAAGAGACGTTAAGAGTTTTTACTCATTTTTTGTTGTTATATTAGAGACGGTAGATGGATTATTACTTCGTTATAAACGGTGTTAAAATATGTATGCTGTGTGCGTTAATACGAAAATCACATTAACGTAACGTTTAACACAAATTGCGCAAGCTATACATTTCGTGCCGCCCATTCCATTCCCAGGCAAGGATTCTTGAAATCTTGCCACGTCGCAAAACTCGGTTGTGATTTCGGGGCGGGATTGTTCACGCTCTATTCCAGTTATCCGATGTAATAGATGCTGCGACCCTACGTGGATTCGTGCTGAGGCCTCTTTGGTGATTACATTAATTGTTGCCCTTTTTATTGTTGGCCTTAATTTAGCTTGCCCATACCACGACCACGACGGTGAAGAGGGCTCATCTGGCGGATTGTGGTGTGCGTTCCTGTTGCCAATGGGACAATTCCTTGCTCAGCAAAGTACGCACGAATCTCGGAAAGGTGCGACACAAAAAGAGGAGGGCCACGTCATTCCAACGGGAATGGAATAAAATCCTGCTCGAAAACCTATCCGACCATTAACGGACCAAAAGGCGATGCGAGTCGATTAATGCTGGATGTGGAGAGTGCCTGGAAAAACAAATCGAGAGAACGTTTACGTGCTGTTTTCCTTGGAGTATTGGGCAAAAGCATGGAAAGCGCAAAAGTCAAACAAGGATCTCGATCAACGGGGAAAAAGGAACAGTCGATAACATCCTCTAGTGGCGTGACTAAGTGGGCTAATTTCACGCACCAAATTGTCGCTAATGCGAGTGTGGCTTGCTTTCACTGGTCTTTTCGTTTCTAACATCTACGCCACATCCTTTTGCCCCCTGGTCGTGCTCATCCACGCCACTGGAGGGCTTTCATTTTTTCCCCTGAACGGTAGAGCGAACCATTTGAAAATTGGGATTTCCCGGGGTTTCACTGCCGGGGTTCGGCCGGCCTACAACATCCGACCCCCCCGAATCCGGTAGCTCATTCATTATCCCAGGTGTCTCACGCCTTTTCCCTGCTCGTGGCAGTCTATATTGCGTGAATCTGCGAGGACACAAGGGAAAGCGGGATAAAAGAGCCAATATTGCTAGACACATTGACACGAGATGAAGCAAAAAAAAAAAAGGTGCGCTACAATCGAATGGTTCACGCCTTCGGTGCCAGCTTTTGTCACCCGGAGCCTTTCGGAGCCGTTTGATGTGGGTTTGCTATTGAAATTCTGAATGAGAACGTGTCCTGTTTAACTGTGACACCGATTAGGAGGGGTTGGTGCCGATTGCCAGGATTGATCTCTTTCGATCGTCTAAAAGCTGATCGAAGTCATTCTGCATTTGTTTTTTCCCACTCGGCTGCAGCAGAGGTACTTTCCTTTTTTATGAACAGTTATTATGCGACGCATCGCAGCAAGCTCTTCTCTATCGCTAAGGGCGCGCTCGTTGTTCGCCGTACGGCATGTCGCACCGCACGCCGCACCGCAATCGAATCGCAATGGTGCTCGTTGTTCGCCGCAGCGGCGATGCGATTTCAACTGTCAAACTGGTTGAAATACGACCGTTGAATGCAAGTGTCCATATTTTTGGAGAGTGAAATAATTAATGAATGAGTTTTTCTTCGTCGTCTCGCATTACAGTATCAACATAGAACACACAGTATCTAAGTATCACCACAGAACACAATATCATCACAATATTAACACACAATCTGACTATCCGGCTACCGGTTCAACCGGTTGAACCGAATCGGTTGCGGCGGTGCGGCAAAATCAACGCAGTTGATTTTGCCGCACAAGGTAGCCAACATAACGGCGTCGAATAAAAAAATCCCATACAATTTTTGACAGTGCGATGCGGTACGGCGTGCGGTGCGGCGAACAACGAGCGCCGCCTAAACGGTTCAGAACCTCTACCAATGGAGAAGAGTAGCAGCAGGACACAACAATTTATCATCATCTACTCACCGATTAGCAGATACTCTCACCCTCTCCCCCTCGCAGGTTCTACCCCTTTCGACGATTGTGTTATAAAACGGGTTTCGATGATGTCAACTCGCAGGACACGCGAAGGTGCGCTGACAGTTTGTGCGAAATTGGCGGCGCTAACAACTGTCACTAGGAAGGCGACGACGTTGCTGTGAGTGTGGCGCGCCTACTTATACGAACGAATGCTGTCAGTCGATCGTCGATCGATCAAACTTCGCTGAAGAAGGAGGATGTTTTCATATTCCAAGGCACGTCCTTAGGGGTGGAAGAGATGAATAAGAAAGCAGCGGATATGAAGGATTGAGAAATACTGCAAAGTAAAATACAGTCGGACGTCGATTATCCGGTGCTGGATTAACCGAGAGGCGGATTATCCGGGGGTATAGCAACTGAAAACTGCACAACCGTTTCGAACCGATATTTAAATTAATTTCAGGTTGTTTCACAAATTAAATTGAATAATTGTATTGAAAAATTTGAAAAATTATTCAAACACTTTAGATGATTAATCAACCAAACCGGACACATATTCCCGTATATATAGGCGTTATGTATCATTCCCTAGACACAAACTAGACATTTTCAACGTATTTTTACATGCGTTCGATTATCCATGGAGTTCGATTATCCAGAGCCTTCAGGTCCCGACACCTCCGGATTATTGACGTCCGGCTGTAATTAAAAAATTACAAATAGCTATTGGACAATAAATTATACAAAGATCGATTTCAATTATTTACAGAAGGATCGGTAATTTTTTTTAGACGTTTTACCTTGACGCTACTCATTATGTAATGTTTTTCTTCATATTTAATTATATACTCACTAGCTGATTGACCAGATTTCATTCGGGTAGAAATTTGTTTTTGATGATAGAGTGTTTTCGTTCAGTATCTTGAGTCTTACCATTCAGCTTGTTATGCCCCGTACCCAGTGGTACATACCAAGCCTCTTAAAAATGTTGAAAGGAAAAAAGCAATATTGATATCAATAAGAATTCAATTGTTCAAAACCACCTTAAAACGACAGCAATACATAAAAAAATTGTTTTAGTCGTCAAACTGTCCTTTCTTCTAAGTGCTGTCGTGCCAAATTGCCCAATCATGAGGCAAACATGAGAAAATCTATGCTTTAAACCCAGTTGCACCTGGAAAACGGTGTTAATTTAATTGTAAGAATTTTGAATTTTTTGTTTCCCTACCAATTATTTGCCATCCGTTCTTTTTTATGTGCTTAACCATTGCATAGACTTTCAATATTTAATCATGAGATTTTTAACAATCTTCTTTATGCATTATATTTCTGTATTTTTTTCAAAAGTAAATGAAGCAGTTTTACGCAAACTTATTATCGATGTTGAGCTAATTTTATAATTGGGAGATAAGGAACGAATAGTTAGGAAAGGAGACATCCACAAAAGAAGTTTGAACATCTCACTCTTGGAAAATTAGTTACTTTCCAGCCAAGTTTGGAATAAATAGGCTTTGTAGATTGTGCGTGATACAATTCCATGTTTGTTTTCGGCTTTCCATATTACTCTACTAGCAGTTAGCTGGTGGAAAACTGCAGGCCATGCGAAACAATTACTTTCTCCCCGCTCAATCCGCTATCCAAATTCGATATCCGAATGACACACATATTGTGGCGACACTGACACTGACTTTTCCTCTGACTGCTTATTTGCTGGTGGATTTGGGGTTTTCCACGTCATTTTTGTTCCAGGACAGCCCCTGGAGAAAACTCAAACCGTTCACTGGTGATGCCCGAATGGGGTGGGAAAACAGATAAAAGATAAATAAAATCTCGGGCTGTATGAGTCCGATCGAAGCAAATAGCATACCAATTGAAAGATCGCAAGTAAATCTGGCTATGTAAAAAGTTTCACGGCTCTAATGTTAGCCGATTGGACGCTATTAAAAAAAGATCGGACAAAAAATGGGGCAAAACTCATGCCGGCAACCTTGTACAATTTATATCTCGGGCTGTGTGAGTCCGATCGGCGCAAATAGTATACCAATCGAAAGATCTTGAGTAGATCTAGCTACGTAAAAAATTCAAGGCTCTAATATCAGCCGTTTGGACGCTATTAAAAAAAGATGGGACAAAAACTTGGCCAAAATCCTTGCCTCCATTAAAAATTAATAAAAAACCGTAAAAATGTAATAATTAACCATATTTTTCGAATAATTATCGCTCACAAGCCCCACATGCAAGTCTCGCTTACAAGTCTCATGTGCAAGTCTCGCTTACAAATCTCACGTACAAGTCTTGCATACAAGTCGAATGCATGAGCATACAAGTTTTTGACTTGCATGCAAGTTTTTCGAATTTTTGGCGAGAAAAAACCAGTCCGACGACTTGCATGCAAGTTGTATGCAAGTTTTTCCGAGAAAAAATCGACTTGCATACAAGTTTTTCCGACTTGCATGCAAGTTTTCCGACTAAAAATGCTCGGAAAAACTTGCATACAAGTCGGGAAAACTTGCATGCAAGTCGATTTTTTCTCGGAAAAAACTTGCATGCAACTTGCATGCAAGTCGTCGGACTGGTTTTTTCTCGCCAAAAAATCGGAAAACTTGCATGCAAGTGAAAAACTTGTATGCTCATGCATTCGACTTGTATGCAAGACTTGTACGTTAGATTTGTAAGCGAGACTTGCACGTGAGACTTGTACGCGAGACTTGCATGTGGGGCTTGTGAGCGATAATTATTCGAAAAATATGGTTAATTATTACATTTTAACGATTTTTATTATTTTTAAAGAAGGCAAGGATTTTGGCCAAGTTTTTGTCCCATCTTTTTAAATAGCGCCCAAACGGCTTACATTAGAGCCGTGAAATTTTTTACGTAGCTAGATCTACTCGAGATCTTTTGATTGGTATGCTATATTCTCCGATCGGACTCATATAGCCCGAGATATAAATTGTACAAGGTACATTATCCTGTTGCTGGCATGGGTTTTGCCCCATTTTTTGTCCGATCTTTTTTTAATAGCGTCCAAACTGCTAACATTAGAGCCTTGACACTTTTAGTGTAGCTAGATCTACTCAAGTTCTTGTGATTGGTATGCTATTTTCTCCGATCGGACTCATACAGCCCGAGATTTTATTTATCTTTTCTCTGTTTACTCCTTACCTAACTATCCGTCCCTTATCTCCCTACAATTATAAAATTAGCTCGACATCGATAATGTTTTGGTGTAAAACTGCTTAATAAACTTTTTAAAAAATACACAATTTAATGCATAAAGTAGGTTGCTAAAAATCTCATGATTAAATATTGAAAGTCTCTGCAATGGTAAAGCACATAAAAAAGAACGGATGGCAAATAATTGGTATGGAAACAAAAAATTCAAAATTCTTACAATTAAATTAACACCGTTTTCCTGGTTCAACTGAGTCTAAAGTATAGATTTTCTCATGTTTGCCTCATGATTGGGCAATTTGGCACGACAGCTCTTAGAGGAAAGGACAGTTTGACGACTAAAACAATTTTTTTATGTTTTGCTGTCGTTTTAAGGTGGTTTTGAACAATTGCATTCTTATTGACATCAATATTGCTTTTTCATTTTTAATATTTTTAAGAGTCTTGGTACATACCACTTGGTACGGGGCGTAACAAGCCGAATGGTAGTGCGACCATTAGATTGAGTGACCACAAATCCTGCGAAATTGATACCCATATTGCATTTTTACTATTCTTGAGTGAGTGGGTAGCATGGTTGCCTCTCTTGCCCATTGTCCTTGATGGATGCAATTTTATCGCACGGTAAAGTGGGTTCGACAGTGTTCTTCTGATGCGCTGAGGTCGACATGCAAAACAAACAGAACCGAAAGAAGCGTGAAAGAAGCAATGCGGACACTGCTGAAGACGGGTTGGAGAGGCCGGTAAAACGGTTTAACCAGTATTTTCGTAAAAATCCGCTCCTGAATCTTCAAGGTTTTTTTATTTTTCATCATTTGAAAGGTATTGGTATTCAAAAGGGGTAGGTAAGACGAAGGATGTCAGCATAAGAAATTTGAAGATATTTTAGTACAAAAATTAGCTACTTTTCAGGAAAGTTTAATATAAATAGACTCGGGAGATTTTGCGTGAAGATGACACACATGTAAAAAGATTTAATATTTTGCTACCAAGCACCACCATCGTTTTCTTGCAAAGGAGAAGGTAGAGGGAGTTAATGTTAAGCTATAACATTGGGACTGTGATCACCTGATTTAGAGATCAGAAATAATGCGAAAATGGTACCCATATTGTGTTTTTACCATTTTGGAGGTAAAGAGTATTTTAACAGCCCACTTTCTCTTTCTCCTACATGGACGACATTTTTTATTTTTAATTAACTTATTTCATAACTCTCATCCCCATAAAACATTTATGAACATATGGACGTCCAAAAAGGGTTCCCCAAATCGTCCACTGGATTTTAAGCGATGCAAAACCATGTCACGAGAGCAAAGTGTTGGAACCCATTTTTCACCGCCTTCCGCCTTTGATAACGCCTTTGTGGCGGAAAAACCTAAAAGGAAAACTATTCTTTCATTGTGCCGAAAAATTGTGCACAAGTGCGAAAGGCACGCCCTGAGACCGCGTTCCGGAAAAACATAAAAATCCGAACCGAAAACCTGTCAAAATCAGCGATGCGCGAGCCGCTAAAAAGTCGGATACCGGGTCGGTCCCTCGGGGGAAACATTGGAAAACCATCCGAACCATCATGCCCAATTAATGGTTGACACAAAAATCGCATCAAAGTGTTTCCGGGAGCCACATGTTCGGGATAGCACCGTTTATTGCTCGTTAATGAATGTGTGGCAAAGCCTCTATCTTTCAGGCACATATGTGGACGGGACCACCATCGATGGGCGGTAGAAGTTAAAACAGAAATGAATGATCGGTTGCCTTTTATGTTTTGGCCAAATTTCCGTTTTTACCCGCCAGCTGGTTTGCATATGTTTGTTTAAAAAAAGAAAGGGTCAAATTGACAAGAAAAAAACACTAGCTATCCGAAAACAAAAGGATGATTCGGAGATGCACTCAATTGGAACTCGTAGATGATTAATAATTTTCACACATTCTTCAGATGTTTTGCCAAGTCCTATTTTTATATTGTTATTCATCGTGTACGTTTAAAACTCGCCGAAGTTAATACAAGTTATGATAAAACTGGCTATCCTTAAGTCAATCGATCGGCATTGAAGCAAACAGTGAACTTCGAGAATAATTTAAAACTCAACGCACTTTCTTGGGAATAAGGTCAGGAATGTTTATGATTTTGCGGAGCAAATAAAAATAAAAACGATCTTAAACCTCAGCACGCCATGTTCGAACTTCGTTTAGGGGGCATTAAAAAATGATCAGCTCGATTGCGATGCCAAGAACCTGCCGAACGATGGAATCAATTTATAAGCATACGCGATCTGTGAGCGGAATTAAGCAGCTCCGGTAGATGGAAATACCTGCGCCAAAGCACCGGGAAAAATAAATAAGAACTAGCGAACTCGAAGCCCATTCGGCAACATCGGTTACTGCACCTTTCATGCTTTGATATATCGGGTGACATATCGTTAAAAATCAATCAATAAACCAATCGTATAAATCTTGAGCGGGACGTGAGCTGTTGATGTATCGCAGGCCAACGCGTGCGTTGGGTGGATTGGGGTTGCTGAGGGTGCAGGACGCAACTGGCGGAATGGCAGAAATGTTGCAAATCGTGAGAGCATTTTTGGAGGAAAGATTTGGTGGGATTCTTGAATTGATTAACCAAAAGTGCTCGATATAGTGTGTATGGTTGAAGTATGAAACGGGTATGGTTTGGAAATCATTCTTAAGTGCAATAAAAGGATATAACATATTTAATGATCCTTCAAACAGTCACAATTTTCATAATTTATGCAACATAGAAACGCTTTTATTGGAGTTTTAAAGGTTGTCCGAAAAAAGGAATGATAAAAGTCCTTACCTATCCAAAAGAAAACTACACATTCTGGAAGAACTAGCACAGAAAAAGAAAACTTATTCGGAAAGAAATAACCACAGAGAAAACTATCATCGGTAGTACGCAATCGAAGGAACCGGAAGTACGTAATCGATGTGGTCGCAAGAAGAAATCAATGGCAAACGATTCCCGGCCTGAGGGAAACTCGTTGCAGTCAAAGGCCGGGAGAAAAACCGATGAACGAACAGAGCGAAACGGAAACGAAAAAGAAAGAAATGCGCTACGAGGGGAAAAATCGAACGACCGACGAACCAACCCGGGCGCACCAGCAAATAAAAAGGACATGCAATAAAATTTCCCTTTGTCATCATACAAACTAATGACTCCGGACACGCCTCTCGAAGTTGCGGTGCCGCTTTTTCCGTGCCGGGGGTTGGAGAGGGATCGTGAAAATGTGTGCATTACTTTTCCTCTAACGAATGTCGCTGGATTTAGTTGTATAAAAAAAGTATTGGCGAGAAAAAAGGTCTTGAAATTAATCTTTGAAAGATGACATGTGTTAGAGTAACGTGCATAGCCGGTAATGTGTGTGAATTAAATGTATGAAAATCTAATATAATGTTCTGTATCAGTTTGCAATATTGTTAAAATCAAACAAAGAAAATATTTTTCCTTATAAAAAATCTTTTATTTATTGTTGCATTTTCTCACATAATCATAAGTAAAAAATCGAGGTATTTTTATGTCTTTGGACATTGTTTCAAGTCCAAATCAAAGAGAATTATGTTTTCAAACATGAACGAATCCATACATGTATGAGCATTCGAAAAGGTAATAAAAATTGTTATTATTACCTTTTTGCATAATTCCGCTACCAGTTCCTCCTTCCTTCTAAGAGACATCAAAGAAAAATCCACCGACAGGGCGCGTGAGCATGATTAGCGAACCAAAACAGCATTTTAAAAAAGGCAGCCCCGTGATGGGAGAGTTAAAAGTTAAAATAAAGCTCGCCTCATGCTACCATTAGATGCATCATCACCTCACCCGTCCCTTGAGAGACACGAAATAAATCCCAATCCATTCGCAGTAATTAAACAATTCATTCCGCTGACGTTCGATGAATATCAAACAGAAGCGCACGGTTTGGTGAATGAGTTGTTTGCCAGCGTTTCTGTTCACAAATCGTTTTCTAAATAGTTTGCTGGCTGGCGTGGGCTGCTGGCGATTGTCGGCGATAATTCCCTCCCCGGTGGGCTGTCGACGGAATTTTAAGCAGCAGGACATGCTGATGTTGATGAGGCTTTTCGGTGATCAACAGCAAAAAAGTCCCATATGTAGACGGATATGATTGCAACGCTGGAGGAACGGAAAACGGGCCGCAGAAGCGTCTTGCTGTCTGACTTGGTCCACGAAAGAATGACGCCTTCCGCAATTGGGAAGGAAGGCAGAAAAAAAGCATGACCAAATGCCGACAAAAAGAACGAAGTGGTCTAATCTTGAGCAGACATTTTTCACCGTAATTTGGACAATGTACGGCCATGATGGCGGTTGGCACAACAGGTAGGAAGGAAACGCTCAAACGCGGTGGCGTTGATGCGTGAGTCGCGAACGAAATTAATCATTTCGTTAAACAACTTGATAAGCTATGAATGGCCATAGGAGCTGAGAGGAAAGCCTGCAAGCCCACCCAAAGGCATTATCGAGGACATTTTGTGTTGGTAAAATTATTGTTTTCTGTCATTCTAATTAAAATATAAATGTTTAGGTCGAGTTTTAGTGTAGAAACGTAAAACAATTCAAAATTGGTATTTTTAACTAGTTGTAAGAATTTGGAAAAGTTTGTTAAATCATTTAAAAATTTGAATAGCGTGCGAATTCCATTCTATTGGATTCACAATGTATCGACATTTTTCCAACCCAATCAAAGGCAAACCCAAAACCTTAGCTCGATTGGCGACTCCCGATGAACATTCTTGCTCGAAATGTGTGATTTTTTGCAGGGTTTGCGGATTTTCCCTTTATTTCTGTTGTTTTGCTTGCGTCGACTTAATTTTCCACACTGACCGCCCAGTTTTTCATTCTTCACCACCCTCCGGGATGGACGCAGGCATAAATACATATTGGTTGTTTGTTGGTTGTTTATTTTTGTTGGTTCCCGTCGTCGGGAATGCCGGAATCGGAAGGACGGACGGTGAAGAAAATGGACCGTCGACCGGTCGGTCCAAGTATCATCACCCACAAAACACATTTTGCTCGTGGTAAAACGGGGGGCAGTAAAAATAATAAAAAAAACGTCCATGTTCAGCAGGATGAAGTTGGGAAAATGTGCTAAAATGTTTCTGTGGGCCGTCCCCGGGAGCGCTCACGAAGTGTCCAATCAATGCTGGCAAAGTGGGCCGCAAGCAGGGCAGTAAAAACTCGGTGGTGATTTTGTTATTTTATTTTTACTTTTGCTAGTTTGCTGTGGGACATGTGGATGAGGAGATGAAACTTCAGCAATTGGTAGCATATGGGACTAGTGGTGCTGAGTTTACTATTAACCTTAACCACATGGGGGATGCTTCTTTGGCGTCACCAAATGTTTCACATGAGGAAACCAACGCTTCTTTGACTGTGCTAAATAAGTTTCAAAATTCAGATATACAGACAAACAGGAGTTTGTTAACAAGAATATGAAAATGTCAATAAAATTATTCTAGGGACCATTCATTCTACACTCAAGGACAAACTTAGAATACTTGTTAATCACTTCATCACGATTCTTTCTTATTCACGTGCGCGTTGATTGACGGGCGTTTCTAATTGCAACTCCGAGAAAAATGAATTTTAAATGTCCCTTCCGTGCGCGCGTCTCGTTTCCAGTTTCCTTGTCTGCGGAAAAGCGCAACGAAATGATTTCCATTTGCGAATCAGCGCGCTCAACCGATTCCAGAACTGACGGCGGTGGTTAAGAGTGACAGATTTCACAAATCGCGCGGGCCAAGAAAAGCTGGGGGTTGGAAAATAAACTTGTCAAACATCGGGACCATTTATCGTGTATTCGTTCCACCGTTTCAGCTTCGGGAGAGGACAGGGTTCGGGTTTTGCCTCCTTGGGAAAACATTTACTAACCGATGGAGTGAAGAGTTTATCAAAGTAGGCGAGTTGGACGAGTTTTCTAAACAAAGCGTTTTCCGATGGGAGATTAAGTTTCAATTTTCCCATTGGATTGTTAAACAGACTATTCACTCTATTTGGGGTAAATAGAAATAAACAGGTTCTAATTGATAACGGCACACAGGTCGATTGGTATTCGTACTAGCATGCCCGTTTGTAATCCTCCCCTTTCCTACCCGATTTTCGGCCACAAATATCTCGAGGGATCCTCCAAAAGTCAATCCGGTTGCACTCGATTACCAACCAAAGCGTTTGCCGCTCGCACCGTCATGGTCCGATCCTCGTCAACGTATCCTTTTCCTTAGCTCACCCCTAACGATGCTGGCGTAAAGCACCGACCGATACCGTCGGTCGGCTGGCGAATAATGTTTAACAATCGTGACGGAATGTGAGCCGTATGCGGTGCCGCTTCTAATTCATTTATCGTGTTATAATTTTTGAGAGGCGGAACCAACGGTCCCGGTTGAAGCGGTGGAGGGGACACCGCCGAGGAGGTTATGATTAATATTTGCTCGTCCGCGATGATGATGATGATGATGCTGTCTCGTAGCTTTTTTGTCCGATCTTTCCATTGGGGGTCGTTCGCGTGCAGTGAAAGGTGTGGCGTATGCTAAATAGGGAATCTGGTGCTCAAACTATGGGATAAATCAAGGTATCTAGTAGAATTTAGATTCACGCAAAAGCTGCTTCAAAGAAATGCCTCAGGAATTTCCGTCAGATCTACTCCATTATCGACATAGCATCGAAAAATAAACGTTTTCCGCAACTCTAGTTACCATATTTTGTCCACATTGTTTCCATCGGCACAACCTTCGCCCACTATTTCATTCTCTGCCAGTCAATCTTTCCGAGCCCTCAGCATCGCAGCACGTTTTTCCACGATTCGGTTCGTTTCCGGAAACACAAATCATACCGCAAACACAACAAATCTGTACCGCGCGCATCCATCGAAACCGTTCGGTCGCCGATTTTACGACGATTTCTGCTTCCTTCCTACACCTTCCTGTCTAGTACTGGTAGAAGTAGCTGACTGCCGCAAGGGGAAGATGGAACGTACAAGTTCGGTCGTTCGTAAAACCGATGGTTTGCACATAATAATTGCTCGTCAACCGACGTACATCATCATCATCATGATCACCAAGGGTAAGAGTGAGCAGGGAATGGCTCGCACATTTTCTATTTGGTGAAGTTGTGGCAACATAATCTGTATCCCGAAGCAGTAAGAAAATCAACACTGGAAGCCAGCACAACGGAGCAAAACAAAACCATTAGGACCCGACGAGATTATGGTAGTAAACCCGCGCTAAACGCGGTTGCTTCTTGTGATGCCGTTATGAGACTGTTCTGCGCACAAAGAAGTTTATGAATAATTTGTTTGAAAAAGCACGAAAAAGTAAAAAGTCTGCTTCAAATATCCACCACCACCAGTATATCTTATTCTTTATCCAAAGCAAGACGGCTTCCATCGCTAACGAGGCGTTCGTTTCGCGCAAGACTGTCAGTTAGAAGAATGATCGACCATTTTGTGGGGAATACTTTGAATACGAGTAACATCGAAAACAGAAAACATTTTTACACTCCATTAATCCAACGTTGATTCTGATGATCCTTTATAGTTTCCTCTAAACAGTTCAAACCAAAAGTAAACTGACTCGTTCTTTTTATAAAAACGTGCTACTTGGTGCTCGTTCTCGTAAATGCTCGTTCTAGTTGAGAAACGTGAAAAAATAAACGAACTGCCTTCATTTGTGATTTACCAACCGGCATAAAATATGAAACCGAGCGTACGTATTTAGATTCTTTTAGTTCTTAGTTTATTCACTACATCCTTTAGCTAAGTATAAATGTATGTTTTGATATGGTTACTCATATACGATAACAATGGCCCTAAAGATTTCTTGCGTATAATCTTGGTTTTTTGTTTTTGTTCATCTCATCTCTACACGCTATGCTGTACCAACTAACCAAAACTATATGAATCTTGCTAAACAAACAGAAGTCGGAACGGAAAAGGATCTTTACAGATCGTGGGTGATACTACAATTTGGATTCAACTTTTGTGCGCTTCCGTTTGTTTTTTTGTTTATCTTCTTCACTCGCCTACAGAACCTACATTACGTGTTTATTGCATACTCTTAGTTGTAATGGTTCATTCGTGATATTCTGGTCACAGATTTCAACGGTGGCTCGTTTTGTAGTGGGATTGTTTCAAACGTGATGGAGTTTGTGTTTGGTTTGTTCTGTTTTTTCAGTAGTCATTCAAATGGAAAAAGGAAATATGTGTATCGGTTGCCCTGTCGGAGTACTATTAGTATGACTTTTTTATCTTGTTCATATCGCTAAAGGGTGATAGTTTCTCATCCACTTCTTCTTTTAGCGTTTTCGATTTAAAATCAAACCATCTAGACTACAGAAATATTACACTACGCAGCGTGAAGTATTCTAAAAAGAAAAACAAAGCTTTGCACTCGCGCCCATCGTGAAGTAGAATCCCTCGTATCGTATAACAATCAACAGATAATAAACACTGTACGCCAGTTGTTTTTGCCTTCCCGTTCCACCAATTGGATTCATAAAGGGGAAACAAATTTGGAAGAAATGTATGTAAGTGGACGTTGATCGCCTAACAAACAAACAAACAAAAAAAAAACGAATGATTTACAAAAAGAAAAAGCATAAACACAAAACGGGAATTATGCTTTCTGCCCTTACCGCACACACATTGTGGGAATGTTTCGTTTAAGATAGTTTTACCACAGATACTTCAGAAATGCGAATGATCGCCGAGCATCGATCGATTTCCATTTCCTTTCGAGGGGGTTTTGATTAAATGTATATATGTTTAAGCTACCGTACGGAGGGTGTGGTTGTTTTATGTTCCATATAGCATGATGTACACCACGAAAAAACACACCATTTTCCCTTTTTCCCCGCTGATAGAGTTCGTATCTCGTTTGTCAATTATAATACTATATTGCTTTAGGTGCGTTAGTGTTAGTTGTATATTCTTCATTGACCATTGGTTTTATTGTTCCGGGGACTGTAGGCCCTTTCCTTTCTCTTTAAGCTCTATCATCAGGAAACGAAGGCAACTTTCCTAAATGCCCCCTTGTAAATGGGTGCCAGAGCTTGTGTGTGTGGGTGTGAGTGTTAACAGTGTTTTGGTGCAAGATCATTACACCTAGCCCACCGTTGGATGGTGCCACGTTCCTCGAGATTCATTTCTGATGCTGTTTTATATCAGTAACAATGATCACCTTTAGATTGTTGACGCAATACATGTTTACACAAAGGAGATAGAAGGACGCGAAAGGGATGATACATAACGTTATCTTACGATATAAGGGAGTACATACAATTACTATAACAAATTACATATTCGCCCATCTCTCTTTTCTGGGGATAGCACAATCCATCTTTTCCGCGTTGATGCTTTTCTTAACAAAACAAACAAACCAACAAAAAGAAAAAAAACGAAAACCCCCGAATCCTAAACACCAGCTCTTCTAAAGCACCTACATTTGATGGACTCTATTAATTTTTTCGATTGTTTCGAATTTTATGTTTCGCTGTGTAGCTGGTGTGTGGGGGTTTAACGTGATCTGTAACCGTATCTGCTGCTCTTCTACTTGATGGTGGCCAACGATATGTCCTGCTATATATGCCGATAGCTGTACCATCAGCATAGACACGAGCAGCGACAGATTGAAGAAGACTCGAGATGCAGCAGATCATTCCCAATAGTTCCAATTTACTTCTTCAGCGGATCGAACGTATCCAGTACATCGTCGGAGCTAAAGAAACCGTTCTTGGTCGTCTGTAATGGAAAACAATGGGTAGATAGTGTCAGTAAAATCGGGGTACGACTTTGGATATTCAAACCACTTTCTAGACTCTACTAAAGCGAACACATAGGCAAATACATAAATTTCCAAAAACACAGCGATCACGACGACTAGAGGGGGAAGGTGGATCAATTGAAACGGAAGCAAGACGAACACACAAACACACAGTACAAACATACGAAAACTAGTCGACGAGAATGGAATGAGTGTTCACAATGGGGCAACAATTTGAGGATCAACAGCGAATGGCTGATGAGTTACACTTGTTTCGAGGGGGTTCGATAACTAAACACAAATAAATTAATGGAAGCAAGAGGTTGTTGAAACGTAATTCACAAAAAACACATGATTAGCTAACACATTGGTTAATAATTTTAATTGCAAGTGAGGAGCGCCTGTTCGCGCGTCGCTGATCGAGAAAGATCATGCTGTTTATTTCTAAAGTTGTGAAACGAGGTTGAGAATCCTTCAGAACATGTGACAGAAGTCGCTGTTAGCAAAATTAAACCAATCTGCTTTGGATGATCCTTTCGTTCGGAAATATTAGTGTCAAGGGAGAGGGTTCAACAAAATTATGCCACATATGAGGGTAACTATTTGACTTAAAGTGTAAACATAAAGGTAGTAAACAGATCGACGGTCTCGAGGACACAGAAATACATGGCTGGCAACGGTACACACGGACACAAACATCACGAAACACGCAACGACCTCGAGGGTATCTGTTCGAAGCCGGCAGCCATTACCTTCAATTCCGGCTGAAGCAATTTAGGCCCACCCAAGCGTAGCCCAGCGGCATTAGCATTGAGCCCGTCCCCAACAACGACAACATCAGCCCCACCGGCAACAGTTTTGCCCACCACATCGTTAGTGACCGATGACTTGTTATGGAACCGGTCCCGCAGCAGCGACGACTGCCGCTTCACGGCGCGACTGTTGATGCTCAGATCCTTCTTGAACTCGTTGAAGGCGGACAGAGCAAAGTCTTCAAACAGTGCCTCGGAGGAAGCGGCAGCCGGATCGCCACCGAAGGACGGGTCGGCGAGCTGGGTGATGGTGATCTGGTTCGGGGGGTTAGTACCGGATGCAATGGTGGCCGCAACCGCAGGTGCGAGCAGGTTAGCAGTACAGTTAGCACCACCTTCGTTACCCCCGGCGGCGGACGTCGGCATCCCGTGACAGGATCCGGCGCCCACCCGTGTGCCCGTACCGGTGTTAATGGTTAGCCGTTCCTTGTCACTCGGGTTCGTAAAGACGTCGTACGCGGCGGTCTTGTGCTGTAGCGGATTGCTTCGCAGTATCGCCGGTGCGTTGATGGCCGCCGCGAAGGGGTTCAATTTTGAGACCAGATTGGCCGCGGTGCTTGTGTTGGTGGTGGTGGTGGACGCTCCCGTACCGGGTCCGGTATTGCCAATGGAGGAGGAGGAGGACGAGGAAGGAGGCGCACCAGTACCACCGTTAAAGGAAAGGTGTCCACCAGCGTTGCCACATTCGCTGTACGAAAGTATCGACGAGTCGAGCTTGTACGAATTGTTCGCCAAAACGTTTACTTCGCGCGTAAAGGGACTGATTCCAGCTTGTGGCGCCGGTAATGCGCCGTTACCCGTGGTCCGGGTGCCGACCACACCGTTCTTGTTGATGATGTACGTTTTATCGCTTAACCCGAAGGAGGACGAATCGTCCAGTGTAGAGGTAGAGTCCTGTCCGGGAGTTAGTGAAGAGGTTAAATTTTGTATCTCTGTTGTGTCCACTATCAAATTGTGACATTTGTTTACGTGTCTGATGAGATTGTTTTCCATTTACTTGAAATACACTCGCATAAAGACGATCCTTTATCGAGATGGTTACTTACATCACTGCTTTGCGGATTGAATGGTGCCGATCCGAAAAGATCCTGGTATGCGTTCGATCCGTTGCTACTTCCGTTCGTCTGTGGTACCGCCCTCCGTGGCGCAGACTTCGCTGGTGGAGGAGCCACTAAAAACCGGAAGAAAGAACTCTTACAATAACTTCAACTCAAACTGCAAACCGCGCGTCCAGTGAAGTGGCTTACGAATCGGAGGAGGACTGATCGGGGCGGAGAATCCGTTCGTGACGGGCCCGTTACCATTGGCAAAGCCATTGTTGTGGCCATTGTTGTTGCTGCCGAACAGCTGCTGGCCCAGCGTCGCCGTGGCCGTCGGTTTCGGCGGCTCGAAGCCGAACAAATCGTTGCTGATCTTGTTGCCACCGCCGCTGCTCGTGGTGTGGCTGGTGTCGTTGTCGGGCGCACGTGGATCAAAATCGCTATCCGAGTCCGAGTTCAGCAGGAGACCCTCCAGCTTCGTGCCGACCGTTGGTTTGAACGCCTCCAGTGTGCTGTTGATCTGAAGAGAAGAAAATAAAAAAAAAAATAAGTTGAAGATCAATTTGAAATATTGAAGCAGATGCTCATAAGTAGTGTTATTTTATCAGTTTCTCCAATTACCTGATTTTGAATGTTCCTTGGTGGAACGATCGGAGCGAAGTGCTTCGGTGACGTTTCGATCAGCAGCTGATCGTCATTGTTCGGTAACGAGACATCAATTCCTAAGTAAAAAGGTAAACAAGAGTGCGACATTGTAGATGACTACACACACACTGGAGGAGCTTCTTACCCAAGTCGGGCGTCTTGCTGCCATTAACAGCGCCATTGTTGTTGTTATTGTTGATACTGCTGTAAGTGCTATGTCCGTCGACGCCGTTTTCCAGCGCAGGCACCTCGCAGATATCTCGCAAGCCCATCCGCAGCAGCAGCTTCTCCAGTTCGGCCTTCGAGACCAGCTCGGACAGGTCCCGCAGCCGCTGCCGGTAGGCGGTGATCGTGTGCTCGAGCTGCTTCTTCTGTGCCAGCAGTTTGACCGACTCGAGCGACTTACCGCTGTCGCTAACGTAGCGCCTATTGGATTGGGCGAAGATCAAACGCGATCAGTATTGAAAACGCCTCCCTCTCTGCAAATACCAACCTATACGCCAGATCGAAGGCCTGCCCGATCGTCAGGGTAATGTCCGAGGCCAGCTTGTTGGAGATGAACACGAAGCACTCGTGCCGATCCTCCGTGCCGTTGGTGGTGCTGGTGGTGGAGTTGTTCGAGCTGGTCGTGTCGTCCCCGGAACTGATCGAGGCCGTCGTCGACGAGCCCGTGCCCGTTTTGGCGATGAAGCTGAAGAACTTCTTCACGCCCTTCTCGTCCGCACAGTAGGAAATTTTGTGCAGCGGAAACTGGTGCATGATCGTCAGCGATCGTGGTTCCTTTCGGGGGGTAAAGGAGAACAAACGTTATTAGCCATCACGGTCGAAGGACTACTACTATCCTGCTTCCCTTACCTGTATTGCCACGCCATCCACACTGATGGTAATTTCCACCTTCTTCGTCTTCACATTGCCACCGCCCTCAGCTTTCTTCATCTGCTGCGTGAACTGCAACCTTCGGATGGCTTCCTTCACCACTTCGATGCCCTTAGGCTGCTCCACAGGAGTACTACCGAGGTACTGCGAAGGGTAGAGAGATCGATAAGTAAGGTTTACCTAAAGCGATTCTCATTCGACTGGGTCTTAAAACACTCACTTTGACTAGATAGGCGACGTGCCCGTTGACGAGCACATCCGGTGCGTGTAGCCAGTTGCGGCCGTTCTTTGTGTTCTTGGCATCGTTTCCGTTTTGGCTGGAGTTGGAGTTCTGCTTGTTCCAGAACATGAGCGTCGACGCCATGGTTGATCGTATCGGTGCGCACTTCTCCGCTGGTACGGCTTCAATGAGCGGCTATCCTTGCCTCCGACGAGTCCAAACACCGCGTAACTGATCTCTGCAAAGAAGGCGTAAGCGAAAGGGAAATGATTCAGACGTGTCGTACATAATTGTTGCAAACATGATAAGCCTAAACGGAGTACTACATTTTTCTAGTATGCACAACCCTTCAATTCATCCGTTGTCCAGTCACAAAGCTGACGCCTTTCCTGTAGAATCCTCTTTGGATATTGAGTCCGCACGTTTCCTACTGTGATAAAACGCTATCAGAACCGTGCGGTGGACAAACAAACCACCGTAGACGCTAGCGTCAGAACGGAAGTAGGACAGCCAGGCGCCATTCAACAGACGGGGTAGTGTTGTTTTGACGGGACGATGCTCAAATTACCGTCCCATGGTGGTGGTGTCAATACCCGGCTAAAGGCGCCCATATTCCAATCGATCGATCGCATTACATCGATGGACGTCATCAATTGTCTGGAGTTTGTTTTTCTAGACCGAGGGATCACCTTCAGCAGCAGTACTTTTGCTAGACGCATTTTCAGAAGGGAGAAGTTGCGGTTTTGGCCACACTGATTGTGTTCGGCCATCCGGTGCACATTCATGATCATGAACACAATTCATACATTGCTGCAGTGGGGAGGAATCTATGCGGTATCGTGACCGCAGATACGATTGCCTCCCTGTAAACCTCCCATTTCTCGGTGGCTGGGGAATTCTAATGAATAAAGCAAGGAGGGAAATACCCATGGTTGTGACGCAGATTCCTGTTTTTGATGTCATAAGCTATTCTACGTTGTTGGAGGCAGTAAACGATGAGGGTTTCAACAGTTCAATTTAAATGTTGATGCGTTTTAAGTTGTTGTAAAGACGACAACATAACAAAATGACGCATTATTTTTCTTGCCTTGTCAACGCATTTTCAGATTTTAGTCATTTTTACACCATCTGCATCTGGAATTGTTTTTCGAAGATCAATTTTGATATCTACATTACTTTTTCAATCATAAGCAAATGTATGATGAAACTAAGTTATTTGTAAAAATGTGTTTAGTGCCTTAGTATTTTGTAGCAATCATTTCAAGTGTTCATTTAAAAAAATAGTGATCGTGCAATTGCAATAAATGAGCCTGCTCGTCTATGAAGAAGCTTTAAAGCCTGTGCTAGGTGATAATTCCTTTCACGTTCGTGTTCTCTCGGACTGTTTATACACCAAGAAAAAAATTAACAACTTCCTCCTCGTCCGACACGTTCACGACGGAAGTTATCGGACTAACCCCTTTAGGTTGTTTTTCCTCTTAGTGCACATCGGGGCCCTGTTGGGCACGCGCCTCGCCCGATAGCATATAGTTCAACCATTGCAAATTTAACGCCGCATCGTAACCTGCCAAGAAGATTGTGCCACGACATCCGCACCGGAGCGCCGGGAGGAAGTGAATTGAACTGCCTTCCGAGCGTTTTTTATTATACCGGCGCCTTAAAATATAATATTGAATCGCCTGCGCACGTAGTCTCATTGACGGGCTAGAAACGCGAGCCATCTTCGCTGCCTTCACTTACTTTATGCGGTCGTAGACTTTTATGGGTCGGTTAGTGTGATGGCAAAACAAACAAACCAAATAAACCGTTCCATTGGCGCACAATTGGCGTTGGAAAATCGGGAACTGAAGTAAGCCATCACTAACTAGTTCCCACGTAACTTTTAACAACCGGCGTCTATCGGTTTATTGGCACGACGAGGTAACGACGTTTGGCGAGATTATATCGGCAGCCGTTAGGCTTTCGGGCGAAGGAAGATCCATTGTTGCGATTTAAAAAGTAAAGCACCATTTTTAAAGCTAGTCGAAGACGTTTGCGTTAGCGCTTTGAATCAAAGTTGCGGCCATTAATTTCCCTTTCTTTATCGCGAGAAAGTCTAAGCGTTTCCTGTTTGTTTTATTGACGTCAATAAATGTGCTCAAGTAACAAAGTGCTTGTAACGCTCGTGGCAACGAAGAAACGGTAGGAAACGGACGGAATTCAAATGTAATGATCGAAACAACGAAAGCTCGCAGGAGCTCATCTCATCACTAGTTGCGAATTTCACGCCGGCTAGTTAAGACGGTCACGGTCAGCCAATTGAATTTGGTGAAGAAATTAAAAGTAGAGCAGAATTGCAACGAAACGTTACGGTAGGCATTTTATTTTATGGCTGGAGAAGGTTACGACGTGGTGCAAGATTTTCGATTCAGTTTTCCTAACACCGCCACCGCAGTTGTTTGGCATTGGATTTCACTTTTCTTTCCGATGAACCAACCGGTGTTTTTGGCTTGCTGGTGGCTGGCGGATGAAAACCGGTAATAGATCTGTGCCGTTTGCCGTGCCTCAAGGTTACGACGAACCTCCCCCTCTACCCCTGACAGGAGGGGGGTTGTTGGGTCTGTTGGTCTTCTGGCACCCCCGAAAACCTGGCCAGTGCAGGCTTCGCGTTGCAGAAACTGAGCTAATTATGAAATTACCACAAACGCCACCAAAAACCCAAGTGTCGGACAGTTGCGTACCGTTGTGGAATGAGTATGAGGAAATGTGGGCGGTTTTGTACTTGAAATGGCGGTTCAAGGTACGTTTGTCCTCCCACAACCGTCGACGAGCGCACATCTGGTATGCGTTTCGGGGGGGTTTCGAGCGGACGGAATTAGTCCGTTTTTCGCCGAAGCGGATCGATCGAAGTAACGCCGGTGTTAATTTAATTATAATCCAAAAAGGCAAAAGTGAACCTGCAGTATAAATTAATGGCCGGGCTGCGATTGGATCGTTTCGCTAAATATTAAAGGTCCCTCGCTGGCCATACATAGTAGCTTTTAAAATACCGGGTAGATTTCGTGGAAAGCTTCCATCTTTGTGGCAAAAACACCAACGGCGAGTTCTACGAAAAAGTAAGATCTTTAACCGATTCCCACGAATATAGCAAACGATTGAAACGGGATTTGATTCAGGAAATTAATATGGTCAGACTAAGGATCAAGTGACGACAAAGTTGAATAGAAAGGACAACAAAATGTTAAAATAAATATGGGTTGTTTTACTTCCTTAAAATTCTTGGCCTTGGAAATTGGAACCTCCCGTATTTAAAATAATTGTTATTTAACATGTAACATTATTTAAACATAAGTAATTAGTTAAAAGAGGAAGAATAAAAATATAGAAAATAAGAAAACATTAGGTGTTAAGCTATAAAAGTAAGAAAAAGATCAATGTAATATTGACAAACGGTTAAATGAAATATCATAAAACATTTAAAATAAAAATTTCTACCCCTCTATTTAATGTTCAAGTGACATTATTTCAGCAAAAACATTGAAACAAGAAAAATAACAAAAACAGATTTTAAAAACATGAAGGAACTCACACTGCCAAAAACAAATTAATAAAATAAAACAATCAAAAGCTTTGTAAAATGAAATGTTAGGGTTTTCTTATTTTGAATGTTAGAGATAGAAAACCTCATACTGAACAAATCTTGGTACCAAATGACTGAGTGACGCAAACCACTTTCTTTGCCATGTACAAACTAACCAATTGGATTGAGACGTACGGTTGATGTTGTCATCACACCGACAAAATAGATCGTTTTACAGTCGTTTGCACGCTCGAAATGAAAGCCCAGCTATTCACGCTTAAGCAAACCGGGAGAAGGTCTGGCACGTGCGAAAGGAACGGATGGACGGTGTACCTTTTTTCCATTTTTTTGGTTTTCCGCAGCTACCGCACACAATGCGATGGAAGCCAAATAAGCCCAAGGGTCCAATTTTCCAACTATCTTCACATTAATCCATTCGCTCCAATTGATAAAGCACGTACCGGGCGGGAAAGGGTGCCCGACGCTCGGTGAATCCCTCGGTGGACACACTTTGGTCCGATTTGCGCGTCGTTTAGGTCCCATTCCTTGTTTGGGACAACGAGCGTAAGGATGGGTGAGCTTTCAAAAACGTAAACGCGAACGCGGCGAAATTGAAGTGGTTGGACGCCATTATCGGGTTAAGTTTCTATTTATACCACACCGCTTGGAGGGGAGGAACCAGCGGTTGTATCCGATGGATGCGCTTCGAGCACATTCGACGCTGATTTGCGCCGTCGAGGACACGATCTCGAGTAGATGTGGGAGTAGGGGACGGGACGGGGTTTGGTGCTCCGTGACCCGATCTGTCAGAGTCATTCTCTTCCTTCTTGACAGCTGATCAAAGGCAAGGGCCAAAGGAAGCACGAGGGCGTCTTATCGCACGGAGGGCGCGCACGAGGCACGGAAGCCGCCGCACAAACAATAACTCCGCTTGTTGACGACGTTATCATCTTGTTGCTGTAAGACGCGGGTCGACCCGATTTTGTTTGTGCTCATAAAAATTATGCGAGTGATTGAAATGATCAGGATCACTTCACGCCGCCTGGCCTTTCTTGTCGAGTTTGCCCGAGGGCAGGGGTTTGTGTCACGCTTTTGGGAGCAAGAATAATCGCACAATTGAGGTCAGTTGGTGTTTGGTGACACCATGTCAGTTGGGTGGTGTGCCAAAAAGGTGCTGCGGATGAAGATTGATTTGATTGCAGCGAGATCGATGCGGAGAGACGAAGCGGCACCGAAACAGTTGATAAGAAAATTGTGGAAAAGCGACAGCGTTTTGGCGGCTTTGTTAGAAGCCATCCAAAAGAGCGATAGGACAATCAAAACATTAGAGTCCCACCAGAACTAATTAAAAATGGACTAACGAGCGTTGATTATCGGGGGAATTTAAAACTATCAGGAGCTTCCGAAATGGAACATCATTCCAAACGCACTCGTGGATGATAATTCTCTTTTAATGACATGAAGACACGTTCGTTGTTGTTTCTTGTGTCTTCAATGCTGACCATCCGGTTCGAGCCAAGGGCAAGCTCCAATCGGCGACAATTAAATGTATCCTTCGCCGGAAAAGATTATCTCTTAAGGCTAAAGCTGCCCTTCGACGTGCTTCGGGTGGAGTTCAAATTAAAAAGTAAATCAAGCCCACGATTTGTGGCAATAATAATAGCTCACTCGTAATGAAGTGGCAGAGGAGACTAGAGCTCAAGTGAAAAAAAAATAATGCAAGGACCAAGGAGCATCGTAAAGATACTACAGAATAATCACTTGTGCCTTTCGAGCGGAATGATTTTACCTGATCTTGTTTTGTTGCTTTCTCGCTTTCAAGCGTGGTCGCAATTTTTGTGAATGAACCAAAGCACACACTGCGTCGACAACCGACCACAAACAGCGCACCAACTACCGCTTGTAAACCGGAATTTATCTTCAGCGCGCTCAAGCGCAAAAGGAACGATCGCGACGAGAAGGCGAAGCGAAGACGATCGGAATTACGGTCCGCAAAGTCGCGGGTCCGGCCAACGATGACCCGGGGTGGATAAAAAAAGAAAAACACGGAAACCGGAAATTTCATAATTCGCTCCAATCACGACCGAAGCCTCCCCGTGCACCTTCCTTCCCGGCGTTCAAACCGAGGTTTCGCGGTGTACCCACCAACATCGGCCCTTACGACGGGTGCGAAGTGATCGCGAACTACCTCTTTTTGGTTCCTCATCACTTTCTCCTGCCGGGGGGAAGGGATTGGACACTTCCTCCCCGGGCCCGACCCCCCTCCCTCGGTGTAGTGCTTTGTGGGAGTTGGCATCAACCCAGTAGCAATTGTTGGCCCCAAACACCGTCACAACTGCTCACCGACTAGGTTGTCTCGTACCCAAGCTGACCATGGAATCGGTGGTGTGATTACGCCGCAATAACATACCACCATCCCGTGGCTAATGCGCAACTCCGCGGGGCCCAGTGTGTGCGTGTGTGAACTTAAGGCGGGTGGTTTAGTCGAGACATGAATACATAGGTCGATGCAGCAAAACAGGGAAAGATACTAAACGCGATGTTGCCTCAGTGTTGCTGCCAATTTCGCCCCTTTGCTTTTCGCTTTCGTTGGAAAACACTGCTGTTAGGGGTTGGGTGGTCCAGGTGGGGAGGGAAATGGTACAACATGCCCAAAGCTGAAGAGTAAACCATGGGGGAGTGCATCGCATTTACCACTGTTATCGTAACAAACCTGATTGTTTTAAGCCTTTTCGAAGGCATTCAGTGTGCTCCTAACACACTACATTGTCGGAGATAATTTGACTGAAACTTTTGTTGATAACAGTATTCAGACTCCTGCTAAGGGTAGTTTTGGCTTTTGACAAATTTTATTTGTTAAAAATCAACGTCACAAATTACGATCGCTATTGTTATATTAAACCAGATTCGGAATCCTTACAGTACGGCTTATTTCTCACCTTTAATTCGAGGAAAATATTCCAAAAATATAAATAGTTTGAATCTCTAGCATACTTTCTAATCCTAAAAACATATAAATATTTTAAAAACCATTTTAACTCCCAAATAAAGGTTAAAGGTCCTTTATATAAAAAAAGGAATTGGAAAATACTCAAAAAAAAAACACTTTGAATCTCTAACATCTTTTCTGTTCCAAAACAGTAACAAATATTGAAAATAAAAACGTTCAAACTTTTAAATAGGATTTGTTTAAAATTTCAGCATTTGTTAGATATTACATTCAGGTACTTGATGAATTTGATAATCGAATGCAGTTACTTAGGTAATCTGAAATACCACATTCCTTTAATTCCTAAAGTATTACATTAAGAATAGTAGCAAAATGTTAGATAATTTCATCTATTTTGTTTCATCTCGGTCTCTTGTTTATTTTAAAACTTGATTCGACCATTTACCAACTGACCAATTGTCCAAATCCTGTATTAAACACGATGTGGATGTAGATTTATTAAACAAGTTATTTAACAGATATTTGTCGTATTCAAGTTCGATAAAATATTACAATATTACAAAAAAAAGAATTAAAAGTTTATGGCAGATTTCTTCTAATTGAGTTATTAACCCATGAAACTAAAGATCGATTCCATTTAAAAAAGGAAAAATAATTGTTAACTTTTCAGTTATATTTATAAAATGCTATGGAAAGAAAAGCTCTGACAGTTTGTCAAAAAATTGTGACAAACTTTTACAACACTAGCTATATAAGTGCACAACGAGATCGTACAACCAACCAATGGTTTGCATTTTCTGAACTCCAGGAGATCCCCCACCAACGGGCTATTACAGACATATGCTCCTACATAATCACATCGGATGCCGATGCCCTTTCGAGTGGCATGCCATAAAACAACTGCCTTGGAACTCGACAACTCGTCCACTATTACGCCCATATTCCCTTGACGGGTGATAAGCTCTCCTACTGGCGACGATGCTGACTGACGTCGAACGTCTGGGGCTAACCGTGCTTTCCTGATGCTGTGTCTCCCAGCCCTTCCCTCCATTGGCCATGTGTGCTTCTTTTCCAATCTAACTGCCCTCTGCCTTCGCCGAACCACTGCCCGATGGAGACGATGATGATACTAATAATCGCATTAATGCAGCCCTCGCGAGGGAAAACTAGTTCGAGCTTCGATACGCTTCACCCGCCCTGGTTGATGCTGGTTCGTGGGGTTCCGCGAGTAGACCTCATGATGACTTACTTCCTGTTCCTGCATCGGGCGGGCGCAACTGGTGCTTGGTTGTGCCACAAATGCCACTGAATTCCGGTGGCGGCGCAAGACGACAGAATAGACGACGATTGCGAGCTGATAAAAGAAGCAGGGACAGTTTAGTCCAGTCCTGCGAACGGGGCGTCAACATTTTCTAGATAACTCATTTTTCTTTACTGACAGCTAAATTAAAAACCAACAATGCGAAGGAATGTTGTATAAAACTAAAACATAATTTTTTTTGTCATACTCAGCTGGACTCGTGATACAATGTTTCGAAATGGAAATCCATCTTATCTCTTTTTTTGATGCTCCAGGTTCTTCTCGGAAAAGATCGCACGTCAGATAGCGATGTGGCGTACCCCATTATAGGTTCGTGCCAACCTACATCACCCGAGGAAACGGTGACACTCAAAGAAAGGTAAGATGATCTGAACCCGTCATATTTTCCTTTTAATCCGGCCGCCAGCATCATTCGGGTTAATGAGCAAATCACGGCGTACAGCGGGAAAACCAGCGACATTTCCATGTACCCGTGACCCTGTACCGGCGAAAGAAAACTGGGTCACCCGGTGGAGGTCGTGGAAAGATGAAAACTATAAGATTTCCATTTTCCCCATTGTAAAAAGCTGCGGATAAAAGCAACACTCCATTTTTATCGTGCGGTATTTTAATTATTTTCAGTACAGTATTTCCAAGCTGTTTTACATGCGGCACTAAACTTCCCGGTGCTTTGTGTCTCAAAACATTAAATACAACCTGCCCTTGAAAGCCCAAACGTGACGTGCTGCAGCTGGTTGGGAATTAATTTATTACCAACCGTTTAAACAAACCGTTGATTTATTCCCAATAAAGCAATCGGAGATGGAAATTGCGGTAGAGTCGTAAGAGATTGAAAAGGTCACCCCGGTTTTTAATCATCTGCACGTACAACAGAGCGGTTTAATATATTCACGGTTTAACAAATCCCGGTGCAGCAGAAACAGTAAACATTACAAGTTATTGATTTTGTAATGGTAATTTTCGCTCGAAGCACATATTATTACGGTCACGATTTGTAAACGGTTTGTGATCGAGGCCGCCAATCGATAGGAGGTTAATAATATCCGGCATGGGTGGTGTTGGAACAAAGAAACCGACCAAAAACACACACACCGATTAGTACTCGATGCATAATTTGCATTAGTTTTATTACCAAATTAGTAGCCGATATGTTTACATTTCCATACCATTACCAAACAGCTAACAAAGTGCCCAGCTAAATATGGTTGATGGATAAAATTTATGTTTATTTATTGCGAAACACAGTCGAGTGGAACGTCTTAGGCAAAACCGAATGGATTGTTCAATTCTTCTCACGAAAAACAAAACCAGCCAACTCGGGAGACTAGAGACTAAAACAAATCTATGATTGCGAGTCTTTACCAATGCTTCGATAAACAATGGGAACCCCCTTTGGGGAGGAAATGGTTTGCAATAGATCTAGTAACTTTGTGGTTATCACACACACACACACAAGAAAAAAGCAATAATGGAGGCGTGAGAGAAAAAACAATAGGTAATTGGCGATTGGCAAAGTGCTCCAGATAGCTGAACGGTGAAATAAAACACCACTGCATCAACCCTCTGGTACTCTGCGAAAAAGGGAACGGAGTCGATTGTGAGTTGCATCTAATCGAGTTGCGATGCAGCAGTTTTATCGATCGGAGTAGTGCAGAATCCGTTGCCACGCGTTGGTGAAAGGGCTGATGGAAAAAAGCAGCAGAAGATGCCGGGAAGAGGCAGACGCCGAGCTTTCTTAATCGCGTGCTGGCAGCCACCTGACGTTGGTGATGACGATGATGATGATGACGAATGGTAGCTAACGAAGGACGCAGTGAGCGTTGCGAAAGATGCACCAAAGATGCAATCAAGTGCACTGGCAAGCTCCGTTAGGATGCAGCCGAGTGGACGAGACTGCCGAATACATTCGCTCCGTATTGTTGCATTTTTATGGCCGAACGGTATCGAACGGGAGCAAAAACGCAGTGCAATTTTCTACGTCATCAACAATGAATGGATGCTTTAAGTTTGAGGCAGCAATAAAGGTGAAGAAAGCAACAAGACATTTTAGAAACAATGACTTATCGATTGATCAAGGTATTAAAAAGAATGTACATTGCTGAGCTGATTTGATCGATCAACAATGATCAATGTTTTTGAGGTGAATGTTTCTTTTATAACAAATGAACCTTATTAACGAAAATAATAAAAATGAATATTTTTTCAAACGAAATATTTAACTCTTCAGGTTTGTGGACCCCTACAACGCACAACTGGCCTACGTCTCAAGGCAAGGCAAGGTCGACAAACCTTAGGCCAGGCCCTGCTTCAAGGTGCTCATCTCCATTACGGTTAATAATAGCCTAGAGGCTCGAGGCTTTGTGCCACGCTGCGCTTCAAGGTTCAGCTCGCTGTAATCAGCGCATAGTTGCTGGAGACAATGTGGGCTAGAGTTTTGCGACGTATTGTTCACCTAATCTTGATTTCCTTTGTTTAGTGACAATGGACGAAGATTCTGTTTAGAACGATAAACGTCTAAGATTAGTTTAAAAAAAATCATGCAAATCACTAAACGTGAAATTTTAAGAGAGTTCTTTCCCGGCAACAAATTATGTTGCTTTATGACCTCAATAGTTTTAACTAGGTGATTTAGATTCAGATTCAACAATCTAAACAATCAATTTGAACCTTCAAAGAATTTGTGAAATTGTTTTTTTCAAAATTAAAAATGATTCTGAAAAGTGCTTCCTAAGATTCACGAATCTTTAGCATGAGGAATGAGATTTGATAGATTTTCGCTTTTTAAAGCAATGGGACAATAATGTAAGGCGACGATATGTTTTATTTGTCCAAGATTTGTGATTTAGGAATAGCGTAAGATTCATGAATCAATTCCAATGCATCTCGAAAAAGAGATTTATATGAATGAACCTCGTCGAAAGGTTCATAGGGCACATCATTACCGCCTGACCCACAAGAAGAGCAATAAATTAGCATAACCCATTCCAATGCTTCTATCAGAAGAGTTCATTGTCCCAAAATTTCAATAGTGACACAAGCCTCCATTTAGCTTTTCAATAGCGGTTGCATATGCGAAGGATTTGGTAACGCCGTTCAAAGACCTCTGGTTGGTGGCCGCTTAGACGGCAAATATGCAGCACACTAAACATGCTAAGGTCACCGCACTGTGCTGCAGTCAAAGAAGCTAATCTCTCCAAGGCGATGTTTGTTCGGTCCGCTGCGTGTCACAATGCACACGACGCTGCTATGCGTGTATCCGCCGAGACAAGCGATGTGAGATAACGTTGGTCTCATCGTCTCCCTTCCTTGGGAGTGGGTGGATGGGATGGAATGGGTGACAGCTCTCCACCGCGGGATGGTGGCCTTACCGCGTGCTTCACACCTTTGAGGGTTCACGACGCAACCCTTCGTTTGTTGCACCCGTGAAAATATGGAAATGAATCTGTGTAAGAGCAAATTTTCACATCACACAGTATATGGAACAAATTGCTAATTGGATGCCGTTGACCGTGCTTTTTTTGCTTCTCCCGTCATCGCCACTTCGACCGAGGGTCCGATCACTTTGCACGTGTATTACACATGCACCCGTCTCCCGTCTTACACACAAACCCATACTTCGACCATCGAAATAGGTCCATTGTGTGGCAGTTTCCATTTGGCCAGCAAATGCGGCTCCAACTCCCACTGACCCGCCGGGCGTTTAATGAAAATCTCCACGTAGGATACAGCAGGGTATTAACACCGTCACCAGCACCTTACCACGCGCGTTGGGGTCGGAAAAACGATCCGGTAATGATGTGTGCGGGCCGGACGGCGGTCGGTGGTGATCATTACTATTATTCAACACCCTACCAGCCCTGCCGGTACCCTTTTCCTGGCTCCCGCGTGATCGTTTCCTTGAAAAGACAAACGAATCTCGCGGCACGAGAACGGTCCGGGTCGATGAACTTCTCCTTGGCGTGAAAATGCATTCTATTATCACATACGTGAAACGTGTGCCAGATTGGTGGTGCAGCGAGAGTTTGTTCAATTGAATTTGGACAAAGACATACATGTTTCAACTATTACCATCAATCTCGAAAATAGTAGAAAGGAATTAGAAATTTTTAGAAAAGTATGTGAAAATAAAAAAAAGTAACACAAAATTTTAACGAAGCGTGAAATTTGCAAAATATGTCAGTAAGCACACCATTTCAAATGAATGGCTTCAGCAAATCGTTCTTAATGGCTGACTGGCGCTGTCGCTTAAACCACGTTAAAGCTAAATGGACCAATGTTAACACGTAATGAAACTAATTTTGTGTATTAGCAAAGGAAACCTTTGATGGTCAAATGTAGTACCTTAATTCAACTTGAATGATGCCAGCTTTACCAGCTACAATTATTTCTGAGCGAAAAGGTGGGGTTATATACAGGATTTAATCGAACAGGCATTATTTTTACGAAAAGCCACACATTTTGGAACATATTTAGTGAAAACTACCAAAATTAATTTTGCTTAGCACTAGCGAAGCATGAATGGGTTGTAAACAACTTAAAAAAATAAGCAAAGACTTTAAAAAATGTGATCAATCAAAAGATTGACTGAGCTGAAGTACAGTTTGTAAATACTAAATCAATCGCAAGGAGATTTATTCAAAAATAATGTCAAGTGTATCGAGTGTTAAACAAACAATAAAAACTATTTCGATGCATTTTTTTAATAAAAAAAATGTGGACAAATAAATCTACCGAGAATCTTTTCATTTGATGATATACACCGGAAAATATGGTAACTTTTTGCGAACCAATATAGCTATAGTTAGCTTATAGGTGTTTAACGTTACTATTTGTTTAACCTTCACAGTTCAAACAGATTCGATTATTCGAATGCCCAACGGAGAAGTAAACGAAGCGATTCCGACAACAATAAACAAAACGCAAAGCTATACTCCTTCATTCGCTCTTCCGAATGACTCGAGCATCCATCGCAGTCCAAAGCAACCAAAACATCCGCCAGACCTTTGTCAGGTGCACGCGCGACTTAAAGTTGAAACCGAGCACGATCGGTAAGCCGTCGTCGTCGTCGTCTTCGTCGCAAAAAGATTACACCGGATCATGCAAATATTTACAACCCCGCGCCGAACCGCAACGATATTTCACCGAGGCCTCCTTCCCATCTTGGAATCGCTAACCTTCGACAGAGGGCATACAGGGATTCATCTTCTTCACTGCCGGAAGGCCCGCGAACGATGGAGGAAGAGCAGCGTGTGTGCAACTTCGATCGTACGTCGGAAGGCGGACGACGAAAAACTCGTTCCACAACAACAATCCCTGCTTCGTGCACATTTTTACAGCCCGTCGACGAGGGGCTCTTGTTTCATCGTTTCTACTTCAATCATATCCCCGCGGGGCAAATGAAGGAAGCATTCTTGAGGCGGATTTTGCTGTTGACTCCTTGGAAGTGGTTCACTTTTAACCTTGGGCCGAGTCCTAGAACATCACGTTCTAGCAATTGCGTCATTTGTTTCGCCTGTTCGGGAATCTTATGGTGAAGCCATTGGATTTGCGAAAAATTCCAAAGCAAACCTTCAATTAATACTGTGAAAGTATATAATTTTCCAAACGATAAATGTAAGCCAAGAATGTAAGGAATTAAGCATTATTTTCTATCAGTTTTCATCATCATCATGATCAATTTAGCTCAACGTCATCTCGATGACAGGGCCTCAAGCAATAGCTACAAGAAATTTATTGCTCGCTTACTGACATTCCCATTGGGTGTTGTGTCAAAACATTAATACTAGCCTTAGTTCGACAGCAACAAAACCGCACTAGCGCCCCAAGTACCGCTCTCTGAACCTCCCGACCACACTATTAACGGAACCACCAAACAAACACAGCTAGATAAAATAGTCGATCTTCGGAGCGGCCAAAACAGAAAAAGAAAGAACCGAACGGAAAACCAAAACCACTCCGGTTGTGTTGCGCCAAAGTCAACCACCAAACAACCGGGGCGGTTAAGCGCAAGGTCCAGGGAGAGCAGAAGGGACGACGTTCGGAAACCGGTTTTTCGTCTATTTTGGACCTTGCCCAACCACAACACCCAAGCCAAGCACCCTCCCGGGCCGCATTGGGCTGCCCCCGAAGGTGCGCTGTTCCGTGTTGGATGCTGGAGAGACCGCAGAAACGGCAGTCCCAGAGGCCAGTCCTTGGCACCGATGAGTACTTATGAGTTTTGTTTGAGTACTGTCGATACGGCTCGGAGGAGGAAGTTTGATGCGATGTGTGAAGGTGCCATGGGAAGACGCATCTATCAGGCACGGTTTCTGAGGAAGTTGAAGGACATCGTAAGCATCGGGCGCTCTAAAGCAACTGCTATCGCTGGGAATAGGTTTCTTATAGTAAATTCTCTACGACGCATTTCTTTTCATTTATATCGAGCTTAATAAATGGAAATTTCCTTCATATATCTATAAACGCCTAAAAATTTACTTAAAATAATGACCCTTAACATGCAAAAGCTCGTATATCTTTTACTACCTTTTTGGTGACTTTGGAATAGAAATTTGATTTCAACCTCGATGATATGATAAAAGTCGGTTGTCTTGGTTCTATCATGTATTGAGAAAAGGCATCATAGCACAGTTTTTACTTAATAAACTTTTATTCGAACCAAGCTCTTCCCTTGCATCCGGAAAAACTTGCATACAAATTTTACTCGGAAAAACATGCATACAAAATTTTCCAAGGGTTTTACTCGGAAAATTCGACTTGCATGCAAGTTTTTCTGCGTATTTTTAGTCGGGAAAACTTGCATGCAAGTCGATTTTTACTCGGGAAAACTTGCATGCAAGTCCGAAAACTGTTTTTTTTCTCGTAAAAACTCGGAATACGTGTATGGAAGTCAAAAACTACCCGCCAGGCAGCTTGCATGCAAGTTGTCCCGCAGTTGTGTCACCAGGCCTCTTGCCTGTGTAAATTTGGGATGATTTGGGACGAATTGGGACGTCGTCCCAAATCGTCCCAAATTTACACAGCCGAGAGGCCTAGTGACACAACTGCGGGACAACTTGCATGCCAGCCCGCCTGCAGGGTAGTACGCGAATGCATTCGACTTGTACGCAAGACTTGTAAGCGAGACTTGTTTGTGGGGCTTGTGAGTGATAATTAATCGAAAAAGGAGGTTAATTATTACATTTAAATGGCTTTTATTTATTTTTGAATTGAAGCATGGATTTTGCCCCATTTTTTGTGACATCTTTTCCTTATAGCGTCCAGACAAGACAAGATTTGTTAAAACCCCATCTTATTCATGATTGTTTTGTCCATGAAGGAAATGAAATGTCATGCACGATTTGATTATTAAACCTAATTCCTAATTCTAATTCCGACCAGAATATGATAGAAACATGGTCACACATAAGTCATTGTTTGACTATCAGCTACCTTCCATTCACAACCCCGTGGAATGTGATTCTCATAAAATGTACACAAGTTATTGGAACCAAAGAATTTCCATACACCTAAATGCGTCTTCTTTAGAACGCATGCACTACCTCACTCTTATTCCCTATTCGTGCATTTGAGAGAACCTATCGCACATGCTAGTGGAGGCAAGATGAGTTCGGTTGAGAGGATCATGCTGTAAAAATTTCATCATCGTCACGTCTCGACTCGTCCACTAGCGTGCCGGCCTCATCCGACCCACCTCACTTCCATTCCACCGGTTAGTACACCTCTCCGGCGTTAACTAATTTATGCAAATGATTGTTTCCGATTCTTCTTCCCCCACCCTGGGGTGCATACAGCGTTCGTCCGGGTTGTGCACAATCGTCGTGGCTAGGTTGTAGGTTATCGGCGATCTTCGATCGTTTTGATATGCACCGCCATGCAGCGAGACGTCGACGGGACGCGCTTGAGATGCAACGCGAGATAAGATGCAATGGAATGCGGAGTGCAAACGATACGCATACAGGCGATGTAAAGCTAGCTACAACCGAACCGAGGCACACGAATGCATTTCGTTGCTCCAACGAATGTCAATAATAAAGCTGTTAAAAGCGTATTCGATCTTTGAAGACAATACTTTCCCTTATTGTTGTTAAAAAATTAAGCGAAGCGAATCGCATTTTACTGCAACCAAAGACCTTATGGTTATCGCAAACAATTTTATTTAACTTTTACCAAAAAGTCTCTACTTTACCAGGAAATATTGCTAATATTACCGCTACCGAACCGATAGCAATCTTTGCAAACAAACCAGCTGATGCAAACCTGCTCAAGCTTCTCCTTCCCTGTTGTTTGTGTTTGTGTGTGTGTGTGTTTTGTTTCCCTACCTAGTGGTCATCGACGAAACGGTTTGCAAATGATCCACCTGTGTGCGAGAGGGTGGTGGTTTTGTATGTATTTACCTTCTTGAATCAACCCGGCGTAAAAGCTTCGACTCTAATTAAGATCTCCCCGGGGCTAGCGGGCTACCCCGAGGGTTGGTCCAGCTCAGTCCAGTCCCTTGGCGGTGGTATTGGTGTTTCCAGGACTTCACAAAGAACACCCGGATCATTCGACATTCGCGGTCCCATTCTCGCGGCCGGTTTTTTGCTGGGAATTTTTTTTTATCACAAACCTGATTTGCACCACAAACGCGAGAGGGGAAGACATTTATCGACATATTTGAATATAAATATTTTTCTACTTATTTGTATCTTATGCGCTTCACTCGATCCATAGTTTGCGTTTATATTTGCTTTGTTTTTTATTGCAGATTTCAACCGGTTTTGACTCATCTGTTCCGTTTGAGTGCTTTTTTATCCGGCAGGGTGGAGTTTTTGTTTCTTTTTCATTCCCCATTTGTTCGCGAAACACACACACACATGCACCAGCAACGCGCGATGATCATTTGAAAATCAAAACAAAACACCAAAATGCGTTCGGTGTTGGGTAAGCATAAAGCATAGCTGGATTTAGGCGACAGTTATGCAACGAACGGGTGTTTTATTTGTTTCGATAGCGTTTCTTTATCATGTTTGGTCCGGGGATGCGTTTTTTTCCACCAAAACCGAATGAAACTTTTTTTTGAGTTATTGCATAAAGAGAAGCAATAGCTTAAAAATAATATAAACTTTGATATTTAAGAAAAAAAATGGTATTAAATACTGAAACCATGCAGTTAGAAAACAACTACTCTTAAGGCAAGGTAAAAGCTGCAGTTTGCACAAAATCATTAAACTATCAGCCAACCATTCACTTCGTTGATGTAAAAGGCAACAATTCACCTTGTAGGGTACTGTCGATCCTCATATAATTGGCCAGATTTCACGAAAAAAAATCAGTTTGAATTAATTTGTGTTCTTCCTCGTCCGGCGTCTCCCCGGATTTACACACACGGTGTGTGTGGTGAGCTTACATACACATTATTCGTGGGATCTGGCCAACTGTGACGGCAGATCACGATGAATTGCACGAACCCCGTCCTTTTACCCCCAGCCGATCATGTCAACGTGCATTGGCGGATCGGCAGAACGAATCGCCGAGCGAACTCATTGTCAGCTGACCGATCGACTGCACTTTTCCTCCCCCTCCACACACCCCCAAATGCACCCCCAGGGGAGGAGATGCAGACACTCCGTCGTGTTTGCGCCTGGCCATGGTCACCGTGGAACCACGTCATGTCAGGGCAAAAATGCACGAAAACATTCGCTTGCGATCGCCGCTAGAACGCGACCATCGGCCATGACCAAAAGGAACACAATTTTCCCCCCGTAGTGACGATGACGAGGGTAGGAGGAAGCGAAGAGGGCCACAAGGAAACCCACATTCGCATGCGGCACGATGGCAGCTGACAACAACGGACCGTTTCGTTGTGGTGCGATTGTGTTCGATCTTGTTCGAGCGAAACCTTAAACCTTCGGTGACCTCTAGAGCCAAGCTTTGCATAGGCTCTGTCCCATGGGAAGAGATAAACAAATAGTACTGTTTTGCTAAAATTGTGGGAAAAGTGTCTCTAAATGAGCTGTAAGTTAGAGGATTGGATTGATAATGGAGCGTTAAAATTTTTCCTCAGTTCTTTAAAGGTTTCTGCCTTATAAAAGCCTTAGACCCTGGGATTAAAAGACGAAAATCCTTTGGATTATTGCAGGAAGTGGATTCTGCCGAAGGACCCTGATAGCCATTTTTGTTCCGTTGCAATTTTTTTAATGCTTTTTACTATCTTTGACTTTTTATTTTGACGACCAACTCCAAAAACGTACCGGCGGAGGTGACTTAAATCTCCATCGCGTATTACAGGGGTCGGCACACGTTTGCAGGGTCAGATAACGAAAAAGAACCTTAGCCCGCGAGCAAGCTATTTTTAAACCTAATTTTAATGTTTTGAATGTGATATTAAGTCATTTTTAAATGGAGCACCAATTTTGTTCTCCGAAAAGAAACATAAATATAACATAAAATTTTTCAAAGATCTACTTTTCATCGTAATCTTTGATACTTTTTTTCAATTTTTCAGAATGTAGCACTTCATTCGTTTGGTTTGCTTAAAATATATTTCTCCTATAATATTTCAAATTAATCATTTACTAAAATTTTGTTACAGTCAGCCTCAGCACGGACTTCGATCGAATCGAGCTGTCAATTTTCATACATATCACGTCAAAGGTTTGGTTAGATCGGATGCTGAGGCTGAGTTTCAGTTGATTTCTGACTTACTATCAGTTATTACAATAATTCATCTTCAAGAAGTTTTAAATATTGTGATCCATATTTTTTCCTAGAAGTAGTTATTGTGGATGTAAAGTAATCATGTTATTATGCCGCTGGATTCTCGACGAGATTCGCGAGACAGCGTAGTTAAAAACGATTTAAAGTAAAAATGCAATCACAAACTCCAATAAAACAATACGGTTTAGTCGTCAGGTATTGAACATCACGTTCAACAGTTTTACCAGACATTTTTAAGGAAAAAATAAGTGTAATATCGTGAACAGATAAGAATTCAGATATGTTTTGCTTTCATGGGCCGGCTAAAAAATCAGCTGGCGGGCCGGACCTTGCCGACCCCTGGCGTAATGCGCTACGTCATGCGAGAAGTAAAGGTCTTTCTTTTTTGTCATTGTTGTTGCAAACTGAGTGAATTGCCCCGCATGTCTAGAAGAGGCAGGCAGCGGGTTGTGTTTCTCACGTTAAGGGTACGGGTACGAAAATGAAGGTACTAATTTTCTAATGACGAACACCACTCGTTAACGACACAAACTGCCTTCGGCCTACGAAAACGGTTTTATTTTGCACTTAAGTTTGTCAAAAACGAAGGTTAGGTGTTTTTTTGAATCGTGGACGAATGTAAAAAATTGAATAACTTTTGCAAGTAAACCAAACAAACCAACTTACACGGAGGGTTTTATTTTGTTTTTTCGAGTGGAGACGTCTACCGAGAGGCTTTACTTTGTTTATTTTAAAAGGAGTGCTTTGATGACGCCAGCATCTAAACATAATAAATGAAAGCAAGTTGCAGCAGTGGGACGCTGTGTGACCGTGTGATTCTATAAAATTGTTTATTTCTTCGGAAATATTACGGACACAACGGGTGGCCATTGGATTGTTCCGCATTTTCCAGCCTTCGCCGGATGATTTCATTTTTAAACTCTCCTATCACATTATGATAAAGCGCCATTTTCTCGCATTCCGACGTCGTTCGGTTCACAGCATCGGCAATCAATCAATCCGCCCCCTCGCTCGAGACCGAGACTAGCGAGATTCCGCGCAAACTCCATTTGGCAACTGACTCGTCATTACGTGCCCGTGTTACGGTCTTTGTTGTTGCTTTGTTGCTGCTGCTGCTGCTGCTGCTCGGCAACAAACTCTTCGGCGAGCCACCGATCGGACTCAAGCTGAGGCAATAGAATGTGTTTTGCCACAGCCACGTTCCTATTTTCAAAGTTTGCAAGTGGCTGCGAATAAATGTTCGTAGCTTTGCCGCTGCATCTCGAATGATTTATGACAAAACCAAATTCCCGTGGCAGGCGATTTTTGCAACGTGGCCACTAGAGCTTCGAAACCGAGTAATCTATTCAAACGGTACAGGGGTAGCAAGGGATGTGAGAAACAATTTTACGATCGGTGGAATCTAAGTTGGGAAGGGATTTGAAACACATAACTCTTATTGCTTAATTCCTGATCTACACCCGAGGAAACAAGAATAGCACCACCCTGTTTTTTGCCGATATAATTTAAATGTCCATAAAATTCGAGCTTTTTCCAGTATGGAACGTTAGTTCAATCAGTTTCACAAGTTTTCAGTGGGTTACGATCGTATTAATTTGGTCTATTAACGTTAACGCCATATATGTCATTAAAATGGCCTGGAAGTAAAAATAGCACCACTTTGGTTTTTGTTCAGCAATTGAAGATATTCTAACAAAAACTCAGTAAAGATAAACTTGAATGATGTCTTTATTAAGTTTACGAGTATTTGTAGCTAATCCTTTCAATATGCAGAGATTTGTAGGCACAAAATTAGTTTTTCTTGGGAATTCTGCTCATTATGCACTCAACATTCACAAATACAACTTGGTATGTAATTGTTGCTTAACTGATTGAAAATTTGAAGACAACCACAATGATCATGATTAGACCAAAGGTTTTCCATGAGATTAGACACAAAGGGTCTGCTGGCCACCCTGAAATCTCCGTTCTTTGCCAGGAAACCAACCTACAGACAGCAAAAACTTGTGAATTCCGCCATTATTCTGCTGCAAAACGCAGTCCAAGCCCATCAAACACTCATTTTGGCTAATTAACTTTGTTTTTGGTGTATTCGACTTCATTGTTACTCAGATCCACAGCAAGGCAACCTTTCACCGCAGTGAGGGATCTCCCCATATAAATGATTTAAAACCATCAATGTGCCGTCACAGTTTAACACCAGTTTTTTGTTGAGAATCATGCCAAAAGTATTGCCAAACATCTAAAAAACTAAGAATAAATGCTATTTGGTTGGAAAAGAACTTTTTATAAAGCTTCGCTCCAAGAAATATACTTTACAGCGAATTCGAACCGATTCAGTTAATGCCGCTGTGTCACGTTGGGCTTACAGCATCTGTCTGGCCATTTGTGGATTCCCCGATTAATATAATTTACTGCACATGCCTTGTTGGCACCTTATGAAGAATTCCACATGATTTAGCGATCCTTTTCTTCCCTATTTCACTACATATTTATAAATTATTCGTATATCTATCACTGTAAGCTGGGTTTCACTCCTACGTTGATACTTGTGACCGTCGTTACGGGAATTTTTCATGAACCGAATTGCTAAGATAAGTAATTAGAAGATTTTTAGACCGGTTTTCATGGAACAGAGAGCTGCATCATGATCAGATTTGATGTTTAGGTCAATTTTGACTAGACGATGTTGTTCTTGACCCATTTCTGCTAAATGACTTCAAAAACCAAATAAATCACGACTAATAAAACTTAATTACTATAGTTTGAGTTCTATTCTATCTAGTGATATCCCTAAAATCCACTTAAATGGTTAATTTTTGAAATTTTTGCAATTGCTGAACTAAAAACCGAAAGTGGTGCTATTTTTACTTTCAGGCCATTTTAACGAATTATTTGGCGTAAACGTTAATATATCAAATTAATATGATCGTAACCCACTAAAAACTTGTAAAACTGATTAAACTAACGTTCCAAACTGGAAAAAGCTCGAATTTTATGGACATTTACATGATATCGGCAAAAAACAGGGTGGTGCTATTCTTGTTTCCTCGGGTGTATACTTGACGACTATAATTGACGATAATTCTTCCAAAGGCTATCGAAGTCCTTTAAAACAACTCCCAGTTTTATTTGTCTCGTTACGCTATCTTTTCTACACTTTACCACCCTTTGTTTACATAAACGGGTAGATCTACCGCAGCCAACCGTTATCAGCAAATGTACTGAACCTTAAAGGCTACCAAATGTAATCATGTTTTCTTGCTTCAGCTAGGAATGTACTACGCCAGAAGCTTGAGTAACCCTACCCCATGCAGTCAACAGTTATGTTACAGCGTTGCTTTTAAGTGTGGTCTCTAGTAAATAAACGGTTTTTTTTCTGCAGTCCATTTTCTAACCCTTATTGTTAGATCATGTGTTATGCTATCAGTTGCGTTAGGAATGGCAACGCAGAACTCTCAAACCTTTTACTTCGCTCCTAAGCCAAAAAGCGATTAAACAACACTTAGGTTTACTACACCTCTTACTTTTATCTTCCAATGGATTTCCATACCGAAAGAAAGTAAGGAAAAAGATAGCTCTTTCTAAGTTCGCCGAGCAAAACAAAAAAGACACACCGTCACTAGATGGAACGGGACGAAGACGCTTCATTGTTTTGTGTGATGATCGCGGTCGGGAAACTTAGCGCGGGTGGGCTATGATTTATTTAGCTTTCACTTCCACCACTTTTTTCCTTCACTCCATGGGGAGGAGGGATTTACCACTATCTGAATGGTAAAAGCATAGCTTCTTGCGCACAAACGTCTCGTTGTTTCCTGGGCAGCTGAGCTTTTGCGTCAAAGTGGTCGCAGTGCATGCAAATATGCAACAGTACGGCACAAAGCGCACCTGGAAGGTGCTGAAGATAGGTACGTTATTTATGTTGTGCTCTTTTTTTTCTCCGAGTTGAGTCCCTTTGTTCTTCACTATGGTTTGGTTGTTGGATATTCTGGTGGACATTGCGTGTCACTTTGTGGAGTGGAGAAAAATTTAATTGCGTGTAGTAATTTCCGTTTTTTAGTGTATAATGCTTTACCTAAATAATATGTAAAAGTCCAAAACTCGATTTCAAAATTCTATAAAATATTTTAAAGCTGGCTCATCCATCTGTACATTTCTCGATTGGAATTCATTCGATGACATAAACTATCTAATATTGTATAGAGATAGCCAATACTTACTAAAAAAATGCTGAAATTTGGCAACATATCCACAAACCTTTTTCTAACACTATACTTCCACCTACACCTTAGTGTTCGTGTCAAAGCCAGAATTATACAATCGTCCGTAGTGTGCCATTTGAGGGCACGGTCTCATGGCAGTCCCATTCCCGTCCCGGCCGGGCGATGGCGCCCGGTGGGTCTCTGTGTTGGTGGCAGCTTCTATGACTTTGGTACCCCTTGGGGAAGGTTGGCTATGCTATATAGCATAGCAAGAAAGGCAAAGGAAGGCGAAAGACGCGTTATGGTGGTGAGAGAAAAAGCACGATTCCAGGGTTGGCGTTTGCGGCGAAATGCCAAACAGTTTCCAGCGCACGCTAGATCGAGTAGATCGGAACGGGATTGGATTCGCCCCCGGTCCAAAGGTGTGTGGTGGTCGTCGCTGATATGCCTGAGTGTGCCAGCACGTTCTCTCTCTTGTGTCCCTATTTTATGTATTTTTCTGTTCTGTTCCCTTTCGCCCTTTACGAACGCTCTTGAGCAGCTGTTCAACTAGCGACACGTCATTTTAGTTTTAATTTTACCAGAGCGAGCTCTCCGGAAATCATTTATGTCCTCCGATTCTCCGGTGTAGGAACGGTTGGTTTGTATGCAAATTTTAAGGGAACTTAAAACGATTCCTTTTCAAAATTTCATCATCGTTTTTTTCCTCAACGAAACAGGCCTTTCCTTTTGGCCCTGCACGCCGAAAACAGTCCAAAAGTCCGGAGGAGGATACAAAACCAACAGAAAAAAAGGAACTTTGAAGAAGGTAACGCGAAAAAAAATCCAACCACAGAAAGGAAGCCATCAACATCAAACAAACAAACGAACTAACCCACCAAATGAAGAGAAGAGAAAGTTCGAGCAGCTCACGCACACACGCGCCCGTAGGTCCGGATCGCGGATCTGGCGCCATTTGGGGCGAGGGGGAAATGTATATCTCGTCCGGGCGGCCGGACGATCGGTTGCCGTTGGAAAAAAAAATATGCAAAGGGAAAAACACACAAATGACAAGCGCGATGAGGAAACGGCATGCAAAAAAAAAAACGCATCAGCCGACCCCAACACATTCGCCGGTCCGTCATCTTCTATTACCTAACGCATCCGCCCTGGAGTTTGTTGGGGCAGCGGCGTAAAACGTGCCGCTCGCCGTGGAACGTGCGCGAAGAGAAAAACAACACACTCCAGGGGGATGCTCCTACCAGGATTCAGGCACGAATTTGGTTGAGGATCGCTTTTTTTCCCCCCTACTACTTTATTTAACCCACGAGGTTTGCTTTCCACCGCAGGAGAAAGGTGAGATTCGCAATCATATGTGATTTGCATACAACCTCAAACTTTTAACACCGGCGAGACAGTGGGTTGTACGGAAATGTAAAATAAAAACAAATAAAAACTAAGCCAATACTGAGTGCGCTCATGGCTATATGTATATATATTTTTCAGTAGAAGATGTCGTGTGGGACTTGTGCCGGTTCGCTGCGAAAAAATACAGTTAAAGGCGATTTTGCAAGAAAAGAAAAATGATCAACTGCTTTGAAAGCGGCATAACTGGAAGGAAATGCTCTCATATGGCACATAATTTTGTCATTAGGTCACCCGGGCTTAGCTCAGTGGTTCGCAATCTGTGTGTTCCGTTCACAACTCATGGTCAATATTGATGGGAGCAAAGCTGTTTAGCAGATAAGAACAGATACCCGAACTATGAGCAAAAAATAGGGAGCGAAGTACTCCTAAAATTATTCGAAAGGTTCAACAAAAATAGTCGTTAATGTTCTTTCAGATCAAATGTGATCGAATGCTTGGCAACTCAGATACATGTATAGAATTACACAATACCTATTCCAATATTTTCATTCGCTTCTTCCAAGCAAGAGGTAATTTTGCAAGCTAATCAAACGTCTATTAAAATTTATTTAAAAAAACACAAACATTAAGAATACTTTTCAAACTTTCAAATAAAAGATGGTAAGTTAAAGGAGTTTTTTTCTAAGCGGTTTTTTGATAAGCCTTTTCTTGTGTTGTGGTTTAAAATATCGTATCGCGTCGTTTTAGCCGTAATGAACCAGCCTTCGATCACGATTGATAACACATCTTCGAACGACATATTGTCGAAACAAATGACATTTAAATCGTTAGTATAATCATGCCCAAAAGCGAATGCTAAATGATACTTCACTTACCCGTAATGAGAGCCTTGTACCAAAAATGGTCCACGTTGGTGGGGAAAAAACAGAAGGGGGGACCCCAAAAAGCAGTGCTTCAGCGACGGGCGTCTAACACGAGGTCGGTCGGAATCGGAATGATGGTGGAATCTCCTCGGTGCTGCTCTCGCCTCGCTCGCGCCTAATACCCTTTCTAACAGCTTCAGCTAGGAAAACCGCAGCGACACTGTGTCCTCCGGCGCACCGATACAATTGCCTTTCCTGGGTACGTAACAAGGGGGTGCTGCTGGTACTGGTGGCGCACACACTCGCGGACACGTGAACGCTCAATTGCAACGATTCTTCGGCCGCGGACACTTTTTGCTTGCACAAACACCTCCGGCACTGCACTCCTATTTTTTTTCCTAAATGCACTGCCGCACACACGCGCGCCTTACCACCGCAAGATAGGGGCTCGGGGCACACCGGTATACGCACTACAACCCGGGCTCTCGACGCTTCTTCTGCGCGTTTCCTGCGGGCAAAAGAACAGAGAGTGATAGTAGGCAAAGGGAGCTGCTCTGATCTGGTGGGGAGCTACGTGGAACCGTCACAACGAGTCGGAATGGTCTCCATCGATCGCAATCTTACGCGTCATGAAGGGCAAAAGGAGACGATACGATCGGCTGGGATTGGAAAAGGGATGCTTGTGAGAGAACCTTTCATTTCCAAGATCATTTGATCATCGATGGGAAAAGTCAAGTCATCGTTTTGGATACAAACCATGAAACAAATAAAAAGAGGCCCCAAAGGTTCTCGAGTTGGATGTGCATTGGATAAGGTTAGGACGGGTTTTTTTCAGACAATACGAGCTCATCAATTTAGGTAATTTTTAATTTGTATCACGGTATCACATATTTCTATTATTTTTGCACATCTATTTCGACTGTAACATAGTACTATTCGTTCGAGAATTTGCTAACCAAAACTTCCTTTGCCTTTGATTCAAAATGGCCAAACCTCCAAAAAAGGAGAACGGTGAACGATAGGCCGCTCCCCAGAAAAAACAACTCGATCCGTCCGATGATGGATGGAGGCTTGCGTTGTCGATCGTTGCCGCTAATCGACGTCGCCAGCAGCAGCAGCAGCAGTAGGAAACAGGGAGATCAGCGAGCAAAAAGCACGTACCGGTGGATAAACCCAACCACCCCGCGGTAGGCTTTACCTCGTTCTACCGGAGGAACACGTTTGAACGACAATAGGACGGAGTTCTACGGTGTGTAAAGGTTGCTGCAGCCATCAGCAGGAGGTCGCATAGCGGAACGAGGCGATCGGGCTTCGTCACCTCACGAGATACGGAGATGGATGGTGGTGAGGGGACAGGTTGCCAAATCGAACCCGTACTTGAAGATAGTGCCCACCGGGGTAAGGACAGAGGAATAGAACAGAGCTGAGGAGAGCTGGGGATGATATGGGAAGATGGAGGCGAAAATGGTTGCTTGATTGTGCGGCCGATCTACTGCTGCAGCAACAGGTAGGATGGAAATCTGGGCGAGCGGTGGTGCTGTGGACACGGGTATGGTACAGGAAAATAAGGGCGAAGGTTATCCTGCTTCTAGTCGACCGTGCCGGGGGAAGTTTGTTCTCTTGCGATCACGGGAGATCGTTGGAAGTGAGACTATGCGCCACTAGTCGAGAGGTTTCGTGGCAATCCAAATGGTTCTCCCCGACTAACCACGGAATGTCGATGACTCGCGTTGCGGATGGAAGTCCCTCGAGCGCGAGATCGAGAAATGTCCAGCATCGACCGAAAACGGGTACGACGACGACGCACAACGTCGCCAAACGACGGCGTAGTTCGTATGCACTCGAGATGGGCTCAGGGAGCGCTGCGGAACGCAACGGGACTGGGAGCGGGCCAGCGGACGGAGATCACACGCACACAGACCGTTGACGCGGGCGGGAGTGCGGGTGGTGAGACTGCGAGTCACGTTACGAGCGGCTCGCGGGGCGGCTCACACACGGGATGCTGGGAAAGGTAAACAGCGCAATGGCGACCGCAACGATCGCGGCGACCAGAGTGCGTTTGGGAAACGTATAAACACTAGAAACATTAACAAAAACAACAACAACAACAACAACAACGAGCAAACAACAACAACAGCAACAGCAACTAGGAAACACGTACGGAAAAACTGGTGGCGCTTAACGGGCAGGGAGGAACGATCGGTTGAAGATCTCTCCACGGCGATGACACGATTGGCACTGAGGCGGACAGTTGTACTACCACTGGATCGAACAGCGGGCTTGCGAACGGTCCGCAGGGGCTGGAGAATGGCCGTTGTTCCTTCGGTCGTAGTGGTAGTTGCGCAGCAGCACGATCGTACAACTACGTGGCCGATCGTGTACCGTTGACAGTTCACAGCGGATGTCAAACAGCATGCAGGTTGAGCATTCAAAAATATTTTCTGAAAACGTGGTAACGATATCTTACACCTTCCTCCATCTTTTACTGCGATGCCTGTAGCTTTTACTAAATCTATCTCAATAATTACTGCGACTGCAGCAGCTTGCAATGGCGGTGTAACCTCATAGCGTGACTCATATTTGAGACGATCATTTTATATTTTTATCAAATCTGCCTTGCAAAGCCATCATAAACTGATTGTTGCTGAAAAGAGCATTCATCGTGTTTTTATTTGCCACCATTCAATTGATGCATTGTCATTGTTTCAACTAATATATGTAAAACGTAGTGTTTGAACAACGAGACAAACTTGAGCTACCCTTTGCTAATTTTTAAATTATTTCATTTGCTTAAACAAATATGTTGCCTTCGATCCGATTTATGCTTTTATGCTTAGTACTGTACGGATATTGCGACTCACCCTGATCAACGCAACCAACACATTTAAACCAGATAAATCAGTGTTTTAACATAGCGCCACCCTCACGCACACTCTCGCCTAGCTGCACCCCTTTCGAGGGGCGATCGTGCTTTTGTGGGGTGGAAAAAAAAGATCAAAACCACTTCGCTGAATTCTTACGCCAAACACGATCACCTCCTTTAGCAGTTGAATGCGGTAGTTGCTGCATATTAAACAAACATACATATCTTCAATGAGCTCCATCGGGCCCTTTTTATGCTGCGACGGCTACGAGATGCTGGCCGAAACTGGCCGCAAAAGGGGAGGATTATGCTCTGGAACACCTGGCTCCCTCAAAAAGGAAAACCTCGTAGGAAAACCGGCGGGGTCCTCTTCCCCCTTCCACGCAGTCGGACTATCGAGCTCCACATTACGGCCATCATCTGTTTTCCACCGTGCATCGTTGCAAAACCGCTTGCGGTGCGTGTTGTGTATTCAAATCACACGTCAATGGGATGCTTGTTTTGTGAAGTAAAACTGGCCAACCGCGGTATGAAGGGTACAATAAAGGAAACGAAGCGGTATTAAAACGTTCAACGTTTCTGCCCTTCCTGGGCTCCCCGGTTCAAGTGGCATGAATACTGTCGCACATCAGTTTGTTCGTTGATTGCTTTCATGATTACGGTGCAATAAATCCGATATTAGTGTCACAGTTACGTGGCGCGAGGTAATTTAGTTTAAAGTTTTTGCTAATTTCCGACCTCATGTTTGCACGTGCCATTTTTTACGGGCCAACGGTTTTTTTTGGAGCCAACTTTTCATAATAACCTGATGTTTCTGGCCATACATACATTATAACTTTTGAAATATTTACAAATTATTTTTACCTTACTTTTGGTGTTAGTTAGCAAATTTGAAAGCATTCCATGGGATGGCAAAATGCATACATAAAATTAGTTACAGCATTAGCCCGGCGTAGGTTCGCGTGTCACTCTGAACGATCAGTCAAAATGGGCGGACAGAAGATTCATATCAATCCAGCTGCTCGCAGCATCGACGGTGCACCTCGACTAACTAAATAATTGACTGGAATGTATAACAGTGGCGTTCCGTTGGTCTGGTCTGGACCTTCAAATAGGTGGTACAATGCGCCGAAGTAGATTACGATCACACTGATTGGGATAACTGCAATGGACGCTGTAGTGTGACTTTCCCTTATGCAGGCCCTCTCTCTGTCGCACTGATTATTTAAGGTCTATTGCTTACTTCCGGATCTTGTTTCGATAAGGGCTCCATTTCTTCGAATCCATATCTGAGAAGGTTATTTTTATGATCCTTGAGTAGAAAATAGCCTTTTTCCTACGAATTGAGCGCAATTGACTGTAAATATTTTATGTATTGGTCAGCGCTGAGGAATTCGTTTTAGCTTCAAGAACGATTTGGTTTTCATCCCTTTTCATTATAGTTTTTCCATTTCAAACGACTGTTATTGGTATGCACGTTGGTAACGCACTGCAAATTTGGCCAATTATTTGGAACATGAGGGGAAAAATTGTTTTTTTGTAAAGTTTGTGTAGCAATGAAACTGTTTTTTATCACAATTAATTCTGATACCATTTCAAAATTAATTAAAAAATATTATTTTTACAATTCAAATGTCATGCATACGTTCCTGAAGGGGATACGCAAGGTTTGTAGGCACATCGTTGGTTCGCACTATGAACCTTGGGCAAGTATCACAAACTGACGTATTTATGCAATCGCTGCTTGACAGCTCGGTGTTTTGAAAAAGAAAATTTTCATCTTTGGTCTTAAAGAGAATCTTTCTACCTTTCGTTGTGCGATTTCTATTCAGTAGATCGCACAGAAAGTGAAGGTAATATGAGGCATAGATTCGCGGATATGTATACTTTTATCTGACCCTTCTGTTTTATTGTTATAACTCGTCCAGGGGCTCCGCCATGGTTGTCACGAAGGATACTTACCTTCCACCGGAGGAAGAAATTACCGTGCCGGAGATTAACCTTTCCGGGCCAGCTCTTCGTGCCGGTGCTTTCCATTTGGGCAAGTACTGCGAGGCCCAGAATAATGTAAGTAATGTGTTCCAAGTGATAAGTTAACTACAACTTCTACACTTATAATGGGAATAGCGATTGCTTTGTTATATAATTTCCAATCGAAACATAACCTTCCCCGAACGCCGCAGTTTGCAGTTGAATACTCAAGTTGTTTACATTGCAGGAATTTATGCTGTGTCGCCAAGAGCTGGACGATCCAAGGGCTTGCATTAATGAAGGCAAAGCCGTGACTACCTGTGCGTTCGAGTTCTTCCGGAAATTGAAGAAGACGTGTGCCCAGGAGTTTACACAGTACGCCAACTGCCTGGACAAGAGCAGTGGTGATTTGGAATTCAAGCAGTAAGTTACGCTTTGGTTTGAACAAATTTTGTTGCAGCGTTAAATAACGTTTCACATTATTTTTCCTTTCAGTTGCCGCAAAACGCAGGGTGTTTACGATAAGTGCGTCTTGGATAATCTTCAACTGGAACGTCCCGACTATGGATATTTCTGTCGGGCAAAAGTTCATGCTACCGAGCGACCACCACCACCGAAGAAGGAGAAGGTTGTATACCCGGACGCTACTCCCGGTCTGCCGGAGGATTATCCCCGGGAGCCAGCCAAGTACGGCTCTCGCTTCCACTGGCTGAATTAAGGGCTTGCACAACATTGTTCAAAGAAGGGTTGAGAGTGCCACTTGCAAGACCAGGAGCGTAAATTCGTATCGTGTGTAGATATGCAATGATATCTGTTAGTGATTTGAATAATACTGTCAGAGGATCATGTTCAACATCAAGAGGGTCGTTTGTTTAGCTTCAGTAAATGTTTAAAAACGAATTCATTCAGACATGCGTACAACCTGCCGGAGCTGATCGAAAGAATATTAGTTATGACAACAGTGATTAATAATGTATGTCAGAAACAAGCGTGTCCAACATGATGAAGCAAGATTGAAGGTAATAATTTAGTACATCAAAATTTAATTATCGCTGAACCTTTGGTCAACTGACATTTAGGATAACGTATTTCTCATCGACCTAACGTTTTTATTTGTGGAATAACTTGCAAACGAACAATTCCAATTGTCTGCGCGATGGAACACTTGTTCGTCTATCACCTTCTTGGTGTGATAAATTTTCGTTACAATCCTTTTAAAAGAAAATTCACCAGCAGTGGAGTTTTAACTGCATTTAAACTATTCCTACATATTGTCGTTCCCAACTCGGTACTGATTTTCATTACGGTGATTGGGAAAAACGGTATTTTGTTAACTATTCCGTCAGTGCAGATTATTGCATTTTTTATTCGCATCTTCTCTACGATTGTGGCGATGAATGTAAACTTACTGTTGAACTATTTCCACTCCAGTGCGGATCAAATTAAACTGGCTAACGACTTCCTTGCCACGATAAAAGAGAGGGAATGCTTGAATCGCAAGTTAAAAAATGGAAAGTCTTCTTTCAAGGTACTGTACATAGTACTGGGATTGTTTCTAACTCATCATATAAACTACGAACTGAACCAGTACACGTATGTCGTATTGTATGATGAAAAGTGGCCCGAGCTTACCTTTTACGTTGTAATTTACTTTATCGAAATGATTAGTGTCATGATTGCACTCTACTATCATTCCGTATTAGTATTGATTCATCACATCGCACGGGAAGATTGCGATCGTTTATCTAATTGTATTTCCGAAAACAAAGACAAATTCAAACATGAAATGGACACGTACTGGTGGACCATCATTGACCAGTTGCACAAATGCGTGCTGGTCCAGCGCCAACGTCAGCGTGCTTTTTGCCGCACGAATCAGTTGCAGCTTATTGTTATCGCTCTACATACTTTCATTTCATCGGTTACGATATTTTATGTGAACCTAAACATCGTTCTGTCTTGGTCTCATGAAACTTGGATAGAAAAGTACAAACGTGTCACTGAGTGCTTGGGTTTTTTCTCACAACTCGGTGCTCTACTATTGATTTGTTACCATGCATCTAGCATCTGTGACCAGGTAAGTTGGATTCTGGTGGGAAGCGCAATTTGTTTCTCTGGATACTCCGGATAACACTGGTATTTTTATTTCCAGGAGAAAAGATTGAAATATCTCATTGGACAGGCACAGTTCAACCTGACATATAGCTTAAAAAATATTGTAAGTTCAATTTGCTGATCGTTCACGTATCGTTTGGTAATGATTTGGTTTGCTTTCGACTTTAGAAACGATGCTACGTGATCAACACCAAGTTACTTTTTTTGGAACATGATGATCGAATTGTGCCACTGAATCTTTTTACTTTAGACATGAGATTCTTTTTTGGAGTAAGTATCATTATGCAAATTCAAACTGTCTCGTTCTCAATTGTTTCTCTTTTCAATTTTAGATCGTAGCTGCAATAGTTACATATCTGGTCATCCTGTTACAGTTTAGAGAACTGGAGCCCGACAGTCAATAGATGGAAATTGATTCTCAACCATATTTGTCGTTCTTTGTGAGCAACTTTTAAGTTTCCCATGCAATGAAATATTGATGTACAATTCTAAGCATTTATTAATTGCATTTTCTTTTCTACACAACCACATTACCTTAAACACGACAAACAGCTAGATTAGAACTTTTTCAACTTTGCCAACTTATTGTTACGCTGCAATGCCATTCGCCTCAATTTGCGCCAGTACGCTTTGGTGTTGGGGTCCATTTCTTCCAGCGTTAGAGGGGCCCCGACGTGCATCGTCCACAACCATTCCGGATACTCCGAGTCCGGCTTTAGTTTGATATCTTCGCCTTGCTTCATAATGTTACTCCCACAAACAAAACTCACGAGTTTGTTCGCATCCGTTTCTACTGGTATCACTTTCTTCTCCACAACTGGCCCTAGTTTACCGAGCTTCTTTTTCTTTGACCCACCAAGAGCTCCTGCGGAAAACAGAGAAATTAGCGTTAGCATGCGGAAGAAACTGGTGAACAGAAGCTGATCCAGAATTGTTTACCTCCTGCCTTCGGTGTTGCATAATTTCGTACGCTGGTTATATGAATGAAACTTCGTCTCATTAATGGCACAAGACTTGCGATTAAGTTGCTCATTTTGTTTGATAAGATAAAGTTTGTTACACTAATAATTAAACCTTAAAAAACTACAAAATTACGTCTTCCGGTTGCCGACGATCGCGATGTGCGATATTGTTTTGGTTGAGGCGGCGAAGTGCTGTTTTTTATTTTGATTGTACTGTCAAATACTTCCAAGGTATGTACAGACATGCTAGCCAATGAAATAAAGGTTTTTAGATTTTTTTCGTAAAATTAATCCAACTATGCAAATAATTTTGTTAGCCCTTCAGATCGTTTATTTTGCACCATCCATTACACGGTAAAAGTTATCACATTGACGTACATTGAATAAAAGTCCCTGTCAGAGGAAAATGGCAAGGGAGGAATGTTTTTCGATGTAAAGGAATTAATCTCTCTGCTTGTTCGGGCAGAGAACACTATCGTCGATTGTCGAAACCACTTCGGCTGCCTCAAGCAACAGATGGTCGTACTGTCCATCGCGGTGCGTCTGCTCCGGTCCCTTGAGGGCATACTTCCTAATAAACGACTCCACAATGTTCCGCTCGAGAACCGAAAACTCCAGTATCGCATGCCATGTGACGAGCGCAAACGGACGATCTTTACTCGGTAGCTGCGATGGCGTTATAACGTGCCGGTAAAGGCATTTCTTAACGATATTTTTTAGCAGTTCAACCTGAATAAATGGAGCAGGGGAAGGAGAATACAATGAATCGATTCTTTCTCTGGTGCGTGGAGGTGTTTACTCACTTGTTGCTTGTTTGCACATGGATGATAGAGAGCAATAACTGCACCATGTTCACTGTTGTGGAGCCAGCGCTGTGGAGGAACATAGCTAAAGATTGGAGAAGAATTTGTTTTAATTTTTGATTGTGACTTTACAAACACTCTCTGCTCAATAAGAAACATAGTAATAGAATTACCGATATTCCCCATATCTTGGCCAAAGGGGTCGATGTGTTCCACTGAAAATGAAAAAAAAAGATACGATAATTGACATGCTTAGCATAGCGGAGTGTTTTTGGGATTTTTGTTGCTGGAGACTTACTACGAGGGGATACGTTCAGCATATTCTATGCTGCTATTCATACACTTATGGTTGGCCACGTAAGCAGACGGTACGTTGTATTCAGTGATAACAGCATCCATATTGTAATCGCCCTTGTATTCCGCTTTGGGTTCCAGGCACATGAACACGTCAGAATGTGTAACATTGTACGGGTCAAAATCTATCTCCAACCCATGTTTGGCATCGTCACAATCCGGATTCTCGATTCCCATCGCAACGCGACCGGATTCCTTTGGTTGTGTAGGCTGATTGGTGATGGCATTGCTAGTGATGTCTTTCGTTACACCACCTGCCTCCGACGCGAGTTCTTGGGGAGCATTTGGGAACCACTTTCCTGTCCAGTCTGTTGACGAAAGATAAAAAGCGAAACGTAATGACTATTGCAAATCGGGCCTTGGCAAATCAAATCCAAGAGCTTGAGTATTTTAACGGTGGAAATCATATTATTGTACCTTCCGTAGCTTGCACATAATAAATTAAACTTATAAGCACCAAAAATAAACGAAACATCTTTGAAACTCTTTTGTTAGGATGTGATAAATCACAGCTTCGACTGAGAAACCGGAAACCAAAACAAAAACGATGACATTGTAGCAAAGTTAGTATAGAATATGAGGTAACATCATTACGCACGAGCAAAATAATATTTGGTGTTGACACTATATACACCTTGGTGGAGATTTATCAACACGTGGTCGATTAATTTTAAATTGGGGGTAGTTGAGCACATTTATTAGTCGTGAATGATTTTCACCTAATAGAAGAATCAGCACATTCATTAACGGCTTATCTCAGCCTCCCGTATCTATGAAATCGTTATGGGTTTTTTCGTTGCCAAAATGTAGAGTTGAATGATTGTTATATCCTGAAGCTGTTGGTTAAGGTCCCTATTTGGTCTGCACAATTTGGAATACAGCCTAAAGAGGGGTTTGTCGTTGTCGAAATAAAATATAAGAAATATTTATCATTGATGTCGTACAGAATTTCGTATTTGATACAAACGGGATTTCGAACGGCATGTGAAACGAATGCCTAACATATTCCCGATTAAGACGCTTTAGTCACTGCTTTCCCTATGATTGTGAATTACACTTCGTATCCCACCATGTGTGTGTATATAGTGAGTCTTCTTGACTACTATATTCGCCTTATAAGGCGTGCAAGGAATGTGAATGAACTTGAGTTCACGTGTCGGCACGTATGGGAAGTAAATTCCTGAACACCCACTGCAAATCTTGACACGCGAGTCACCAAGAAGGTCCCCTTTTTTCTAAACGGTGCAAACGAAGAAAAGCTTCGGAATGCGCACACAGGATCGTTGATTTCTTTTGATTATGGTCCCTTGGGAAGGGATTCTTTATACGGTGAAACGTGGAAATTACGAGATTGGAGAGGAGTGCGATGTGGCGCCACGTGTCCCAGAATGCGTCGACAATTTTATCGCTCTATTTTTGGAAAAAGGAAGGGAGAATAAAGATTCTAATATGCTGAGTTTGAATAGGTTTTGGATTGTAACCAATTTAAACTTTCTTTACCAATTTTTTTGAAATATCGAAGATACAAGATACAACATTATAAAGAATGATGGTTGTTTAAAACCTGTTAAATATAAAAGCAACATGTTTTACAAAACAGATCTGTAATATTAAACTTTCTTATAAACTCACTCTTCCCAAATAAAATACTTTTTGTCCTTCTATCTCAAAAAACCCGTTAGTCGTCCTTCCATCAGCTAGCGAGTGTTTTACCCATTCAGGCACGATCAAATTGAAATTGAACTGTGAAACTCGAATGAGAGAAAAATTGCAGCCTCCAAACGGCAATGTGTGGGGTTCGCTAGACGTGGAACAATTCGAAATGAACCGAGCGCTAAGGTTTCCTTCCATAGGGCATTGATTTTCCCTAGGAAAGCTCCCTACCATTCACCAAATTGACGAGCCGTGTGTTAGCTTCAGTTTCGGGATGAGCAAACAGCGGGTCGCCCGTTCCATCGGCTGGGCGGGCGGCCCCAATAGGCGAAGAAGGATGCAGAGTAATTTTTCTTTTCAAGAAGAAACCATTCCACAAGCGGCACGTAAAAAGGGAATATGAAAGAAAACGGTGGCTCGGTTGAAGATGGCAGACGTTAAAAGAAATCCTTTTCTATGAAAATATCAGGACAATTTCCGTCGTACACGTCTCCGTCGACGTTGGCCCCCGTGGTGGGGCGTCGGCGTGCTGCAATTGGGTGAAGATTGTTTTCCTTTGTCGTGGCGGCAAATTTGGGATTCAATTACCGACAAATTGTGCACCCTCGGGCGGGGAGCTCGTGCGTGCGTTCAGATAATGGCCACCATTTGTAGTTCTTAAGTGTACGTAGTGTTCGACAGTTTTATATTAAACATGTGCGTCATTTCTCTTCTGGGGGGTTTCTAATGCATCAGGGACATGCAAATTTGATAAAAATGTTACTGAATGTTGATCAAATAAATGAAAAAAAAATGTCAAAATTGTCTTAAAACATTGCGTTATTTCTTTTAAAACAGTGGTTGTCTTAAAACATTGCGGATTAAATTGCAAAACAAACAGAATATGTAAATTCAAAGTTATGTCTTTTTATGACAAAGAAATATTATAATAAATCTAATCAATCTGGAATTAACGCTGGTAGTTTTCAAATCTCATTACATTAATTTATTTTCATCATGGCGAATTTTACCGTCGGCCCTTGGCGGGCGCATACAGCATGGATAATGCGTGCCTTTTGCCCGTTTACGGCCATTTGCCACCGGGAAAAACCCTTCAGGTCGACGAAGTCAGCCGTAGACGTAATGAAATCATAACACGACCGACGAACGCTAACCATTCGACGAATGTTGTGAAGATTTTCGCATTAACCGGTAGCATTCCGTCGTCGCGGCAGAGATTTTCCGTCCGTGATGCGATTTCCGTCGGTCGCTGGTGGAACACGTTGAAGGGGGGAAGGTGTGTCGGGAAAGGTAAAAGAGCATTCCAAACGGGGTGGTGAATCGTTGCCATTGCTTCTTGCTGGGGTTTTTTTTCCTCATCTAGGGAATTTGGTGGAATGGTTTCGGAAGAGTGGTAAATGTCTACAAGTTGTAGCAAAATTATATCCTCCTCGGCAACTCTCCTAGGCCTAGGACACGAGTGTCGTTTGCGGAAGGGGGCATTTGTCGGAATTTGCTCCAGTCACGAGCTGGAGGAGTAATCTGATTAAAAAGTATTCAAGCACCGACGTAAAACTTTCCATTCCGTTGGTCGTGTTAAGGCACGCGGTTCTCGTAGCAGAACAGCGAAAAGGAGTCCAATTTCTCGAAAGTGAAAGCAAACATAGAGAAATAAAATAAAATAACTGAAACACCTAAACCTCCAACGGATGGTGGTTGGGAAACATTCGTGGAATGCAGCTCTTGCTGGAAAAGTAAACGTTGAGTGGAGGGGCCAAAAACGGAGGGAACAAATTAAAAGACAAAAAAAGTGAATCCCTGCAGATCACAGAACTTGTGCGGGAAAAAGGATAACGAAAGAGACAGACAAAGAAAGAGAGAACATAGGAAAGGGTGCTTGCCGAGCAGGTGAAGGAAAACCTCTGGTCGAAATGAAGAGGCATAACTTCATTTTTTGGGTAATTTTTCTTCCTTACCTACGCGCCCATTTGCCACCCAACCCGAAATGTCACAGCGGGTGGCTCGCAGGATCTGTTTGACCGAACCCACCCATCCCTCATTGCCCTTAACCCGGTTCTCCGGAATGCTCATTTTCACCCGCCGAGCTCGACGCGGTCGGAGTTTTCCGTAGCGCTTTTCTCCATTTACCACGAGGAGGGAGTGTGAGTGTGGATGTGAAAATATATAGCAGCGCTTTTGGCGGTTTGTGCGCAGTCATGGCGGAATAAATTAGGCGGAAACGCTTGGAACGAAATATTATCATTCGCCCGAGACGGTGTTAGTTTAATGTTGATCTTTTGATCGTTATGTTTTTTTGTTGTTGGTGCTGTTGGCGCTCGCTGCGGTCATGTCGTGCTGTGGCAGAAAGCGATTAGGCAACTTGGGGAGAACTTTGTGAACTGCTGACATGCTTTAAATGGTAGGACTTGGAGTGAGACGAAAATGCGAACGACTCTTAGGAATTCTCGTGTTCATTACGGTGGAAAGTAATTTTGTGTGCTTTGAAAAAAAGTATTTATGCATAAGCTATACATATAATTATGTTTTCTTAAACGTTATAAGTTTATTTCCACATCTAACCTAACCTAACCTAACCTAACTATCTAACTATCTTCTAACGAGAGGAATTTCTACTTGTTGCTCGCTTGGCGGTTGGAATCGAAAGAGGAAGGTCGTGTTCGCTCGCTATTCGAAGCGGCCTCGCTGCGCGTGGCCGTGTTGCCAGTAATACTAATTATTTTATAAACCGATCTAAGTTATACCAGTTATATAATTCCTCCCGGGGGTGAAGAACGGACGTCCCCGGCCGAATAGTTTATAGCGAAGCCTAAGCTGTACGTTTGATACGTTTGATTTTATTCTTATGCCGTTTTGTATTACGGGAATTCTCGA
>KE525349.1:2782498-2820660 GCA_000441895.2 Anopheles sinensis
ATTTCTTTTACAGTGGTGGAATAATCTCCAGATGATTCGCCACTCAAACTATCTGTTTCAGACGAGTCTTTAAGAAAAAACACAAGGTACGGGATTTCGATTCTCCCTCTCGTTTCTTTTCCACATAAGACAAAAGCACTATCGGTCGAGCTAACGCTTCGTGATCGTTTCGATATCGACCACGCGCTTATCAAGCCTTCCGTATTTGCCGATAAAGAACAAAAGAACAAAAACAAATTATCTGGTAAGTCTATCTGGTAGTGCTTACACAGAATCACGTGTGGACACAAACACTTTACGTTTCTTTCGGTCTATCTGGTAGTGCCGGACAGAAACTGAATACACTTTCACTTATGAAAAAAATGTACTCACGTGCTTGCCAAAAGGTCCAAAGGTCCAATGTGTCGGGGAGGGTCCTCAAATCCAGCAGCGAATGAAATTCTTCAGCTGCCGACGCCAAAGCGGGTACCACTTGAAGTGTGTAATATTTAATTACTTTTGCACTTTTTTCACCTGACTATGGTCTACAGCGCCAATTATGTTTTCTTAAACGTTATAAGTTTATTTCCACATCTAACCTAACCTAACCTAACCTAACTATCTAACTATCTTCTAACGAGAGGAATTTCTACTTGTTGCTCGCTTGGCGGTTGGAATCGAAAGAGGAAGGTCGTGTTCGCTCGCTATTCGAAGCGGCCTCGCTGCGCGTGGCCGTGTTGCCAGTAATACTAATTATTTTATAAACCGATCTAAGTTATACCAGTTATATAATTATATATTTAAAAGTAATTTTTCGAAGAATTATTATTATCAAAGTTGATAAGTAAAGCAGTCAATTTATCTTTTTTAAATAGCAAGCTAGGTGGTTTTTCACTAAAGAGTAAACGAAAAACTCAATGAACCAAAACATTTAATGACAGATATCGGCAAAAATGCCTTAAAATTAAAGGGATTAATACGATTGGTCCCTCCTATTGGTCGGAATTGTAAGATTTTAGAATCATAGTCCTTGATCGGACGGGCAGGTATGTAATTAGCAAAAATCGGTCATCCTCGTAACTCAAATCCTTTCTGTTTCATTGTTATCTTTTCGTCATTCACTGGTGTCCTAATTACATCCTTCCTCGCCGGTTTTACCACTCGACCGTACTCATTCGTGATTATTGGATGTTTTTTCGCTGAATGAAGGAGACCAGAAAACGTACAGGGAGTGTTGATGAGAAAAAGCCGATAGGATCCATCGGACTTTCAGTTGAGTTGAGTTGTATCTGTGCCAGGTTCCCGCGTTAGGTTGCACTGACTCAAATACTCCGTGGTGCGGCTTCAAAAAATCCTTCTTCCGGTCAGCAGCCCGGAAAACGGTATCATACCAACGAGCCGACTAATTATCGTTTGCAACCGGAAGCTTCTTTCAAACACAGTTATTTCGCTAAAAAAATAAAACACACATGTGTTCATCAAAACCGTCGGGTAACCATCGATTCATCCTCCCACTGACCCACTGAGGCTGGAGTAGAATGTCCACGCGCACCAATTGCGAGGACGCAGTGCGCCACTCGAGCCGGATGTCGAAATTGACGCAGTTCGTCAAAACGGAACGCGACACAAAAGACGATGAGCTGTCACTAATTAATCCAACCGTGTGTGTGTGTGTGTTTGTGTTCTCCCTTAACCTGGAAAGCGGGTCTTATTTCACACTCCCACATGGTGGAGGTGGAAAACTGTAAGTGGAGCAAAGGAAGTCCTTCGTGGAAAAAGGAAACGCGGTTGGTTTGAAATGAAGTGTAGTGAAGTGAGAGTGATACGCTTCGAAGAAAGTTGGCTATGGCTCACTTGAGGTTTAAGTTGGTGTCGGTGTTAGCTACAGGTGGTTAAAGTGGCATGGAAATGTGATAATTAGTTTAGGTTTGAAAGGGACAACGATCCGGTGGGAATGAGAGGTGCTCAATTACTAACACTAAATCTACTGTTGAAGTGCATGCTTTTAAATTCAAATCAAGTTGTATGAAACTTTTGAATGTACTTGAACCGATTGAACGATTCCACTTTCCATTAATCTCACTCCGCAAATATCACACTTTGCTGGAGTAATTTATTTAATGATTTTCAAGTTCAAATGAATGGTTTATTGCACCATGTGTTTGTCTTTGATATCTTGATTTTACCTTACGAGACAACATAATAAAAATTTTGAATCCTTTTTCAACGATCTATTTTCAACGGTTCAGGGGAAATTATAAAGACAAGAAAAAATAGCAATGCCGTGGAATATATCAGATCCAAAAACACAGATGTTTTTGCAAATGTATCTCGAAATGAAAAAAAAAATGCATTTTCCAGAGCTAAAGTAGTTCCAGGTTCTCCAAACCGTGCACTTCCATACATCTCGAGTATGCTTGTAGTGCATTTTTCAATGACTTAATTTCTGCCTCCACCGCAAAGGGCGTACTTGAACAGAACAAAAAATGCACCTTTTTGCGTTGATGAAGGTTTTCAAATCGAGATAAAAAGGCGAGTGAATAGCCTGGAGTAGAGGCAGGGCACTAAAAAGGAAGCACAGGAGGGAAACAGGAAGCAAAAGAAAGCTTTTCATCAAGATGAATCTCTTCGGATGAGTGTAGTTTTGTGTGAAGGGAGGTAAATTTTTCCCCGTCCCGAAGAGGCATAACGGCGAATTGTGGGGATTGTCATTACGGGATGACGTGGTGCATACCGCGTACGTGTACTGATTTTTAATTTCACCGCACGTGTTCCGTAGGAAATGCGGCTTTGTCGATAATGCTTTTGAAATGAGGTTTTTCTGCTCTTTCCTCTATGATTGGTTCGGTGCTGACAGTGACTGTGAAAGGATGACGTAAAACTGAGACCTTCATTCAACATGCATGCAATAGTTTTCCGAGGAGAATTATCACATATTAGACGCACTTGGTTGTGGTTAAAATACTTCTTATTAGGAAAGACATATAAGTTCTGGAAATACGTGTTCGAGTTGAGGCGGAAACCAACTCATTATGATTTAATCAACAACCGCGCAAATGTGCATACATTTATCTTTAACGAGTCGACTCCGGCCGGATGTGGATACGAACGTTTGACGCGATGAATATGCGTACCATTTTCCCTCATTACGGCTGTCGGCTCATGTTACACAAGTAGTCCACAAAGTTCGCATAATCCCTGCTCCATCGATGACCGCCGATTTAAATAACAATTTGCATTTGCCATTAGTGGAGCTAATCGGCGATGGATGAACCCATATCGTTGATTGAAACTACTGCCGAAGGTTTCAAGCCGTACGGTTGTTACGGTACGTCGCGGTTGGAGGGTTTGTTGGAGAAGTGATCCTGAGGAAATGTACTCCACAGTGGTCTCAAGACTGGACAATTGCATTAATACTGGTCCATAGCTCTGTTCAGTATTAAAGGGTGCGGTTTCTTGGGTTACCAGCGTGGTTTACGTGCTCGGGTCGTTAAGGTGTGGTTTGTGCGATACATTTGCACTGCAAATGAGGAAGTTCTCTCGGAGAGATAGGTTGGTGGTGATACCGATAAGAACTTGCATTGACTATAGTCGGCTAAATTTTGGTAGTATATCAACAATCTTTCAACCACCTTAGTTGCACTGAATTTAAAATTTCTTGATGCCATTTGTTTAAACACTCGTACTGAAAAAATGCTACATTATACCCTTTATAAATTTGTGTCAATGTACGAACTAATTTGATAAATTCCAACATATACTTATTGTTAACTGTTAAACGCAATTTACCATGGCCACTTCGAATGTTTTGTAAGCGAGCTTTGACTATACTTAACTTTTATTACACAAACTAATCCATTCCGTTGCATTTGTTTGTGGTTCGCGATCAGATAAATTGTTTTTATATAAGCAATGTGGTTAACGATACTAATCTAAAGTAATGCAACATTTTGCTACAACTGAATACAATTTATAGTAGATTTATTCAAGATTATTTTGTTTCTCATGACCTGGAAGGACACAAATCGATAAAGAGCAAATAAACATAAAATGATCAAGCCAAGGGGCACTTTTCCAAAATTTTCAAAAGCTCTCCAAAACAGACCGCAACAGTAGAGCGAGCAGTTGTTTACCAATCGACAATAATAAAATATTATTGTTGACGCACACCTTTCGAGACCGCACAACCGTGCGCGAATCGTCAACGTTGTTTGGTCCAACGACCAGCCAGCCGGTCATCTTATGGAACGAAAAATCCATCACCCAAGATCAAATATTTGGTCCGAATTGGAGTACAGCGTCCGTCAGAACAAAAACAATCCAACCAACCCCTAAAACAATAATAAACATCGGGCATCGAAATGGGTAAATTGTACTTGCGGGATGAGCACAATACGATGCACTCGAACGTAAGACACTTCAACTTGAAGGGAGTGTGGGGGTTTGTGGGTTGGGCGGAATATTGGTTCAATCGTCAAGCTCATCCGAATAAGCAGGCAAGATCCTCGTCCGGTGGAGCCGCAGGACCGCCGGAGGGACTGCGGATTATTTTGTTCGCTTCATTCGTTCGTGTTTACAAACATCATCCGTCTTCGGGCGGTTTATGATTCCGGAGACTGCAGACTTCTGCACGGTGGATCGGCTCGTGGAAATCTTCAGCACATTTTTGGAGGCGGGAAGAAGACATATCCATGCATCAGCTAACGAGACATCGCGGGAGAAAAATATTTTGATTCGTGGAGTTTTTTCTCGTCTGAATACTCGTTACGCTTCTCTGGAGAACGGTTGGAACACGTGAAAATTCTTCATAAATAAACATACATTTGATGGAGTTGAAAACACCCTTTCAACGGTCATACGGTGATACATTGCCGTACATAAAGTAAAAAATACGAGCAAGAAAAAAAACTTCGCTTCGTTTTAGCTCGAGATAAATTGTGCAAGCGTCTTATCTCCGTCCACCGAGTGAAGCCAAACTTCGGCGACGAGATCAACGGTCCTTATGGTTTATTTATTTTTTCAATTACTTGTCACAACTCCAGCTGGCCGCACCGTCGTTAGAGGAAGAAGATCAAGTAGAAAAAAAACTTACGTCCTTAGTTAAACAAAAAGACACTCTCGTGCAGTGTAAAACTTTGCCCAAGTTCATTTTTCCGAGCCCCGTCGCTTTCCACGCGCACGGGCGGGGAAAGTGATCCGTGAAGTAAAGGCCAAAAGATTGGCTGGAAAATCATGTTCTTCAGTTTTCCATGTTTTCATGCTACGACTAAAATTGACACACACACACAATCTTACTTTCTCTCTCTTTCGTGACGTTTCTTAAAAGTTGTCCCTTACAGTTGGTTCCGGGTATCGAAATGGTCTTTCAAGGATTTTTTTCCCTATTGTTGGCTGAAAGGAAAAATGGAATTTAAAACGAAGAAGGAAAGTTCGTAGTTAAAGTTGTGGGATAACATGTCATTTTGTTTTCGAAAGGCATTGTGCACTGGTTGACATGCTGTTGTAGTAGTTTTAACTAGCAAGATTTTCGGTGTCGGAAAAGACTAGCAGTGCCAATGAATTTTGATTTTTTTCTTCGGAAATATGAATAATTTTTGTAATTGAAAAGATGTTTTGAAACGAACTTCGTTTTTGTTTCTTTATCATACCGAGAAGTTATAGTTTTAAATATCGTAATTTCAGTGTGGTTTGAAAACGGATTTTTCTCAAAACGCGTGAACACCTTTGGAATAAAGAGAAAATTAATTATACGCCTTCATATTTAAAAGATGTAATCAAAAAGGGAACAATTTACAGGCACGTTTCATCGGTATTTTCTTTACCTTTCAATTAATGTTCCCCGTTAACGAGGGTTTTTGCGGGCATTCTTTCAATTACCCCTCCGATGGGGTTTCACAAAGGTCGTTCAATTACTTCAACAATGAGGTTTTTCGCAAATTGTCCCTCGACCAAGAAACAGTATTTACCACATTTAATACCGGCCGTATGATGTTTGCCTTTTCTCACCATAAATGCTCTCGTATTTTTCCGTTACGAGCTTCGTAAGGACGATATTGATTCATTTAGGTTCCATATTTTCTTCGTACTATTTTTAGCGTATCTTGGCTTCGTTCGTGATTGAATTGCGTTCAGTACTCGGTGGTGTGTATAGCTCACCGGACACGAAATCAAATGCAGCTAGGATACCTGAGCAAAATGGAAAATTAAATTCACTTAGTCCAGTAAAACGGCAAACAAGGAGAGAGTAAAAATGTGGTATCAAATCAATCAACTAGATCCTTTCTAAATTGAAATGAAGCCAGCTACAACAAACTCATTTTGATGGGTTACTTCATTGCAATGCAATAGTGAATTGCAATGCATCTAAAAGTCTAGTAATTGGCCAAGGAATTTCAATTCGTTTAGTATTGCCAGGCTTTAGAGTGTCTAGAAAGAAGGTCGCCTGTGTATAAAGTTTACTAAAAAGATGTGTTAAATAGTTTCTTTTCTATCCTTTGAATTGTATAATTTAAGATTGATAAATATCTGAGCTACTGTTCCATTTGGCTCTTAGTACAGCGTAATCGATTGCGGCAAAGCAGTTTAGAGTTTTCCTACATAGCTTTTAAATTTGACCTTCTTATCGGCTACAGTAGAAACAATCTAACAGTGCTGTTAATGAATAACACAAACATATTTGACAAGAGAACGTATTTCTATCCCCAGCACACCTCAAAAGGTCTGTTAAATTGAGAACAACGCGATAAGTGTTTTACCGAAAGTAATACATTGCAGCTCAGAAAGGTCGGATTGTTTGAAAATAGTTGAGAGATTACTTTACCCCTTTCGCTGCCACCCACAGAAATCATGCGACTAGGATTAACTAAACTGAAAACCGTGGCGCAAACCGGTGGGCCTTTTCGAAACGAGATCGAGCGAAAAATGTCAGCCACCGAGAAGCCACTGCTGGTCGGTCGGCGACCATTAGGATTATTCAATTTTATTATTCATCTGTGCTGCTTTATCTGGAACTTTTTGTTTTCTGTTGGGATAGAATCCTTTTTCTCGGGTGGTTTTTTCTCCTCAAACCGTTCTGTGTGTCTGTTTCGCTTGCATTCGCTCGCTCACTCGCTCGACACTTTTGCAGATCATTCCGGAGCAACCCGGGCCTCGGGATCATGGAGCAAAATGTGTATGAATCATTAATCTGCTTAAATAGCTTCCGGGGATGGCATGACCTGTGCGCATTGTTGGAACTTAATCTCGGCAATGGTCCGGGAAAAACGTGTCCCTGTGACTGGAGGACCGGAATGGTTGCAGGAATGGTTGAGTCGGGAAATTCTGCCGCCCAAACGCTGGGGCACCTGGGCGGCGGAAGGATGGGATTAGGCTTGCAGGCGTGTCCGGGAAACTCGTGCCATGATTTACAAACAGTTACGAGTGCCGTCCATTGTTATTGGGACGCGTTCGGTGGAAGGGCAGTTGGTTGGCGGACACATTAGCTGATTAGGTGTGACGGTGTATGTGTGCGTGTGTGTGTGTACGTTTATATGCCGACAAGGGCCACCATAACCGGAAGATGGCTTTAATTTTTAACCTCTCATTACGAAACGATCGTACGAACGGAACGGCACGCGTCTTGCATAATTTCACGCACGAGTTTAACATTGCGTCACGGAAAAGGGGTTTGAGTTTTCGGGAGGATAAACCCAACCACTTCAATACCCTCACTCCGCAAAATGTTGGTGGACGTCCTTGGAACGGCCGGTGATCCTATCCAACAGTCAATTATACTCCCAGAATAGGGGGAGGAAATTAAAGCCGATGAAATCCTTTCACGGTTTACCGATAAAGTGCTTTTCGGAATGTAATTTGCCGTTAAATGGGCTGTTTTAATTCCGCTCATCGGAGGCGGTTAGGTTCATTCGTTCGAGCATGGTCCGCCCGCAAAATTTCCCTCAGAAATGTATTAATTTTCGATGAAGTTAATTAAGATGTTGGATATTATCAGGCGGGTTAGCTGTTGATTAATGTTAATGAGTTCTTAAAACTGTACAAGAAAAGGTAAATACGTAGACGAAGGTAATGGTACGTATTAATTTCCATTCAATCTGGTAATGGTGGGTTTTAAAAATGAAATTCCTTTTGTTTTACGTGCTACGACAAAATAAATGTTGACGCGTTTCGGAAAAGCTCGCACAGCGCAAAAGGAAGAATAAAACGGACAATTTTTATCTGCTCATAAAATATACGTCCATTCAGTACCCCGGACCAGTACGGAAACCGGAACAGCAATATTGAAATTTATGTACGCTTTTCATCATCTTCCGCCGGCCTCAAACCCGTCCTCATCCGACAAACGCCCGTTTCTTACACTTGAATGGCCCGCGTGTTAGTACCGGGATTGGGATTGGGTCGGGTTTTATCATCAAATCCACTTAGGCATTCATAAGATTCGGTGTAGATCTGGCTGACAAACGTGACATAAAACATTGTTTTCTCCTCTCCAAAGGACTCCCCGTCCCTCAAACACATACGTTTCGAATTGTGGATAACGGTTCACTTTTAAGCATTGGGTCAACCATCAAACAGGGGAATCATATTTTTTTGCGATATCTTGTGGCACCCCAGGTTTGATATGTGTTGTCCGGTGTCAAACTGCAGAAGAAAATAAAACCCAAACCCGACGTGCGGGTCCGAGTTTTGGGAGGATTTTATTTTTCCGTTTCGACTCGTGTGACAGCATCCGTTTTTTTTTGCACGGTTTTCCACGCCGTCCTTGCGCGACCCAAGGGCGGACACGGGACACACGAGTGTTTGTATTGTGCTCACTCACAGCTATCATCGTGTTGTGCTGGGTTCGTGATCCAATAGACTGTGCAATAATGGAGCAGTAGGGATGCATAATTCAGCCATAGTTTTCTATCCTTCGTGACGCTTTGTGAAGAGCCAAGAGTTTTCCATATTTTGCCAACACGGAACGGAACACATTGAAGTGCATGGAACAGGATAAAAATATAAAGTGACAAGTAGAATTGAAAAACATTATATGTACGAGATGTAGAAGTGATAAAAAATTTGATTTAAGTAAAGTCTAGTTAAATGTTTTCTAGTGAATGTGTTTGAAAGTAAGTTATTTCTCCGTATTTACTCTTGTTGATCTATTAATTTACTAAAATAACCATAATTAACATAAAACCTCAAAAACCATGGCTAAGCAACCACACTTGGATTACTTCAATCTCAATTCGATTAGTTTATCCATTACGACTCTCGGGTGACAAAAACAAATTTAATAAGCTTTTATAACAACTTGTTGGTACGTAATTTGCTGATTGGCGAGAGCTTTCGCTCGATGTGGTGAGATAATTTCATCACGTCTGGTTGGTGTCCATTTTTTTTCGTTTTAAACTATATCTGACACGCACCAAATGCTCGTTCAACGGCGCGCAACGGGATTGTCCATTTTTGGGGAGCCCACAAACAAGCGAGTGGCGAAAGGATTTGCATATTTATGTATTATTCTCAGCAGCATGGCTCTATTGTCTGGTGGTTCGGCGTGTTGTCGGTGTGTACGGACTTAATTTCCGCTTGCAGTTTGTTGAACCGTTTGCACTTTTATTTTCCTCCATTGTTTTCCTACCAATCCACGGGGAGGTGGGAGGTGTTACATGTAACTGGGAGGGGGCTTCAAATGTTTGGTGAAAGCGTTGGGTTCAGCAGGACAAAAGTGTCCATGGACGACAGGCGAGCAAAAACCTGATTTCCTTGCTTAATTCGCACAACAATCAGCCAACGTGAACGTGTGGAAAAAGCTTCTTTTTTTGGGTGGGAAATTCGGGAAAATGGGATTTTAAAAGCTTTGCAGTTGGGGGACAGTTTGAGTTTGGTTTGTATTCACTCTCTCTCTCTCTTTATATCACTCCATCCAGTGTTGCGTTGTAACCGACCGGAAACGGGGGACAATCATCAGCTCCCGGTGACTCCCGGTGATTGTTGGTGATGCAATTTTAATCGGAAAGGAGGAAAAAAACGGAAAACCAAATCACTCGACGCTGCCGACGATCATTGGCCAGCGGCTGGCGTGCAATTGGTACGACAAGCAGATTATCATAATTTTCTGTGATATTTCATCGCCCCACGATTGTTGTTGATTCAAATGGTTCCCATTCGTCGTTGGCGCTTCATGTTGGATTATTTTTAGCAATGGAGCCGGTCGATAAGCTGATGGGAAGTGGCCGGGGTGGCCATTTTCCTACACACGGCATACACACACACAAACATTCCGGATCGTGTTCGTCTCGATTGTCTGTGATTGTTGACGTGCAGAAACGTCGTTTTTCCTCGCCGCGTGTCTGGACGAGGGAAAATGGCAGCAAAAACCGGCATGTGAACCGTTTTCCTCTCCCTTCTGAACGCAACAACAAGAACGATGTTGTATCGATTTGGCTCCAGCGAGTGGGCATGAATATGAATGGCTCGAATACGGGTGCTCGATCGATCAGTGCAAGCCTTCCCAAACGGGGGAGGAAATAGAAAAAAGCAAATGGCTTTTCCCAAGTACCGGAGGTAGCTTGGCCGCTGTCGAAGAGGAATCATTCCGAAGGCTAATAATTACAGTTGCCGCGGAAGTGGACAATGGCACGAATGTTGCGGATTGGTTGTGATTGTGTTTGCCGGATTCGTTCATTTCCCTTCCTGCAAAATGGATGATTGTTGGCACGAAAGAAAATTAATGTCGGTACGATCTACGTAAGGAGAAAACAAAAAGATTTTTCGTCGTTTTGGTGCTTGAAGAAATAAACAGGCCGTATCCAACGGTTGATTTAAATGGTTTTACTTTAATTTAGTTTGAAATATCATTCTTAAACTAACGGAACTAGGTAACATTTTTTCTAAGCGTATAAAATGTTGGGTTATTGTAAACAGTTACTTTAAGATTATTATGAACTTTGTTGGATGAACTAATCATTTAAAAATTCGTGTAAATTCGTGGTTTAAAAATTAATTTCAAGAGTTTGTGTCAGTGTATGGTCGTATTAAAATTTTACTTATTTTCATTGAAGCAAACGGTCCTTTGAACGAATTCCATATCAAACCATCTTCTTTGGATTGTTTCTTTTTGATGTATCGGCCATTTAGATTGCTAAAATAGAAACGTTAAAGTAAGGCTTTCAATATTTGGTGGGATTTATTGAAGGTGTGCTATCAGACCTACCTTGCGTAGCAATCCTTATACCACCAGCCACCATTGTACATGGATGCACAGTTAAACTTATGCTCGTCATTGTCCTGATCGTGTGTGCTAAACTTCGAGTTCAGGTGATACTTTAGTGAATCCCCCGCAGTTCCAGAGTACTTGCCCACCGACTTCAACATGAACTGCTCCGACTCATCACCGATGCGGAAGTCATCGTAGTTTGCGTACGCCGTCTCATTCTCGAACGATTCCAGCAGGATCAACAGCTCGTGACGGTTCCCCGTCAGCAGTCGATGAATGTGCTTAAGCCCCAACCAGTGCTCCCCTTGTTGATCACCGAAGCCGTCCCTATATTCGGGCCAGTCCCGGTTGAAGGTCAGTGAGCCATCGAACCGGTGTTGCAGTACGACCCAAGAACCATCAAGTCGGCCATCGTTGTGATTCTCGATCGTTTCCACTCGGCACGGTACGTTCAGCTGTTGGCATCGGGACGTCTGTTCATCCTGTAATCCGCTTAAGCGCCGGTTCAAGGTACTCCCAGAGGCTTGAAGGTTGCGCATAAGCTGCTCGATCTGCCGGGTTTGATTTTTTGCCAACTCGTCCAGCTTCTCCTGTATACGACCCTCCAAAGCGGAGAGGTGCGTTAGCAGCAACTCGAAGAGAAATCCACTGATCTGACCACTGTTGGGTTCGGTTTTCTGCTGCCCGGACACTGTGGCCAACACTCCAAACAGCACAAAAAGGACCGCGGTCTGCATTAATGACATCAGAGATGTTTGTTTTCGTTAGGTACTTGCCTTTGAGCGGGCAACACTTCTACACTGGTCTAAGTTTGACAACGAAATGATAAGCCGTGGGTTCGTCGTGAAGACGAGATGTTCGGACGATGCTGATTAAACTGGTTTTTAAGGCACGAATGTGTTCGTTTCAAGAATGGAGTAAACAGTAAATTTGTGTAGAACTTTGTTTTGTCATATGCTTCCATCAAGACAGAGACTCGGTGTCGCGTGGAGATCAGATGGCAGATTGTTTTGTAGTAGTAACTGGTGCCACAGTGGCAATGTGTTGATGAAAGTGTTAATCGATTAACAGATCATGTTACTGTGAGAACTTGCAATTATATATTGTGGGATTACTAATAATTTAATTCATTATTTGATTATCATTTAATTCATTACTAAGGATCCGATGAAATCATAAGATGAAAAAGGATATGTCAGCTAGTTCTCATGGATTAATTGAATCTTAAAATAACGGTAAAAAAGTATTTATACAGTAAATAAATTATTTCTTTATCATGTTAAATGATACTAAACAATGACAAATATGGAAAGGACTACAACAATTACCCCTTTTACGCTTTACGACCACCCCATCCATCAGCAAAATCATTGTCACAGTAAGGAAAGCCGATGTAAATGCCCCTGAGGGAAGCAGATTAACACAGCGTAATAATGGTGGCCTATTAAACAACAAAAAATAGCATTCCACCGCCCGGTATTGTTGGAGGAAATGGTTCAAGTTAATTTTTCAAACTTCCAGCGGAATCAAAAGAGTGGCATAATTGTGCCGAAAGGCCCCGTTCACTTTAATCCTTGGGAAAGTGGCGTTCAGGAAACGGGCGTCGGTCCCGGGTGGCCACTCCAACCCTAATGGATCGTATTTCTGTGGGGAATGTGTGCGTTTGTGTGGTAGTAAAGAAAATTTGTACCAGCAAAAAAAAAAGGCTGGAGCTTCAACCGACGTGTGCATGTGTATGTCCGTCGTATCCCTTTTGTTTTGTGATCCTCGAGGCAACCGGCAGCAACGCGGCCGACAACGACGGAGGGACGATGTAAAATGATAGCATAAATTTGTTACAAGATTTTATTTTTAATGAGATGATTAAAAGTTAACTTTACACTTCTGCTTTCGGTGAATTTTTTTGCAACCGGTTTTTGTTTTGTGTGTTGGTTTAAGCTCTCGACCGACCGTAACCGTAACCGTCGTCTGGTTTGTGTTCTGGCCGACGCCATTTCATCGGTGGCGTGGGACAGACTTCCGTTTCCCGTTTGGGGGTGGAGGGGCACCAGCGCAAAACCGGAAAGAGATGGCCCCGGGACGCTGGGTGTTAAGTACAGGCTTTTGCAGCCGGCGGTTTCACTTCGCGGCAAGAAGTGAGAAGAGATTAGCTAAACGAGTGACTAACGCATTGCAGAACGCAATACGGAAAGTGATGAGTGAGAGGAAGAGGATCAAAAAAAGTCCGGTAAAGAACATAGAAGAAAAAAGAATATCTTTAGGCCTGTTAAAGAATGAAACCCAGGCTTGTGGAAAGTAAGGAAAGTATGCCCGAGGCTTCGCAGGCCAATTGAGCGACCCATAATCGTAGTCCTTTTGCGTCGGCTCGTACTGGGAAATGAACCCCTGGGAAACCAAACCCCCCTTCTGGGCCGATGAAAACTCCGGTGTACGAATGTGTTTGTACTGATTAAAAAAGAAGAGAAAACGAAACGGCTCCAGCGAAAAACCGGAAAACACTAGCTGATGGTGTGAGTGAGCAGGGGATTCAGGCTCGCACAGACCGACCCGATGTTGTGGCCTTGTTGGAGCAGGCCTTCGAGCGGATGTGCGAGTGAACATTTAATTACATGTTTTAATTTGTGTGTAAGTTTTAACGAGCCCGCGGGCACTCGTATCAAGGTCCGGTCCGGTAGGAAAAGGAAAAGCCCTCTGCAGACGATGGGAAATGTACTGTAGGCCGAAAATGGTGGATCGTGAACAGGTTCTCTTCCACTCGTGTGGGAAATCACATGTATTTCCAACAAACAAAAGCACAAAGCTTTACAAAGCGTAATGGGTGTTTTTAAAAGTGCTATTATAATTTTTCAAGTGAAATAATCCAACAGTTTTCTTCATTATCCTTACACTGGTTTTAATAATGTTGTGGAAAATAATACTAGCTTGATACTACTAAGTTTAACTGACAAACATAAATTTACGCTCATTAGCAGCAATCGGTGTGCGTAATTTGAGGGAAATTTATCGCTTCTTGGCATCTGGTGTATATTTTGTGTTTTGCAAACACACAGCAGATAATTCTGACATTTTCATCATCTTCACAACCCTCCCAAAGCAATAATACCACCATTCAGATTTTCACATTTCATCACATCGTGCACGATTTGTTCAAAGGGGATTTACTTTTTATTCCAGCTCATTTCTTTTTTTTGTGGACGCAGCAAAAACTCCGAAAAATCCTTACATCGCGCATTCGTCGCAGTTCAGCAGTTTTACTCATCTGCGAAATGCGCGCACCCGGACATCGTGCTTTCATAAATGAACATTAAAACGGAGGATACGAAATTAAAATCGACCTTCACCGGGTGTGGGACTCCTCTAGGGGCTAGGGGTCATTTTTCGATTTTCCTGTACCATTTCCGTACTTGTTTTTTCATCCCTCTTTCCTATGGAGGAAGCTTTGTAGGAAAAAAAAATACGCGTTCCAATGCGATTCACCGGATTTGACGGGATCAAGAAGAGCCATAAAGAAACCGAAGCTGAGCCGGGCGGTCAGCAGTGCGATGTTGCTTGTGGCGAGTGCGGATAATTTAAATTGAAATGATACTAAGTGGCTTGCATCGGAATTGCGGCTCCATTTCCGCTTCGTTGTTGAGAAACGTGTCGTAAAAAAGCCGTTAGGCGAAGAGAGAGTGCATTGGTAAACGCTTTTACGACGTCGGTATTTGATGCAAATCACATGAAATTGCATATAAAAAAGGATAACGTTCAAAAACTCCGCTTTCTGGTATAATTTAAGCAAATGTTTGCACCTTTTGTATGAAATATAAATTAAAATTACACGAACTTAGTCATGTTACTAACAATATGATGCGATTTTCAAGTGTCTATTACTGAATATTTTACAAGTTCATTACAATTGTGATCGAAACACCATTAATCTTCTAAAACACATCTATTTTCCCCGTTTATCATTAACAATACACAAAAAATGAGTTAATTTCCTCCCAGCCGGTTGTTCCTTTAATGGTGGTATCGTGTTCTATTGTGGTGGTAGTACTAGAAAAACTTGGAAAATACTGAATATATTTTTACTGTAATTTATTTTTGAAGCATATTTCATACAGAAAGGCCAAATAACTCAGACCAACGCATTGTCTTGGCCATAGACCAACGCCTTCCGTCATATAGACCAATGCTTTTTCCGATGATTTACAACCTTAATGATTAAGGATAAATTCTAAGGGATTCCACCATTTCAGTACAATTTGTTTGATTTTTGGAGCTTTAGTATATTACGAAGTGGCAAGTTTTTTTTAACACTCCGTAAATGGGCAAGGAACATTGCATACTAGTACAAACAACGCTATTGTATTTATTTCTACGTAGAGGTAGGATTTTGTTCCACAACCTCCACTATTGGTACAGCACCATTATAGGAGCAGTTACCCTTGGTCTTTTCAATTTGAAGTCTATTGGTGTGTTTTTTTTAGTTACATTGGTCGACTCTGACTTTTCAAATTATATATTTTATGAGTTTGGAAAAGATAATGACGCACTCTCCCGCTCAAACGAAATGAATCTCCCCCTCGTTATTCTGATTCCTACAATCAGGCGTTCACAAGTTTGCTGTACAAAAAACCTCAACCGATCGTTATGCAGGTAATTTGCTTATGTGCTTTCAAAGGCAAGGGGAAGTTTATTTTTTCGTAGCTTGATGCAAAATTCATGCACCGATGCAAAAGTTTTGTTATCCAAAGCGATCCTCTATCGGGGGAGAATTCCCTTTGCCTCCCGCTGGCAGCGCCCATTTGTATTGACGTAACCGAGAAATTATCATAACACATTTATTTAAACACTGCAGAGATGAATGACGGACTGCCGGGAAGCAGAGTTTGTCCAAAAGAGAAGGGAAGGTAGAGAAAGAAGTGGAAAACTGGGGGAAAACGTAAAGTGCTGTTTTTCCTGCATCGAATGAGAAAACTTATCCCCGCCACTCGAAACACTCCGTTCCCTTTTACGCCGTCCACGTCCCGAGGCGTCCATCCCTTATCGGCGTGTCAGCATTTCACGGCGCGGCGCTGCAAACGGTGACAATGACAACGACGTAATGACCGTGGCTTCAAAGTTAGTCTCAACTTCCGGACCGCCGTGTGCTGCAGAGAACACGATGAGGGCGGTAGTTTAAAGCACGCAGCTTACCTGAACGAACCTGCCAACACGAACACCGTGGCACGATGGATGAGGTGATGTTGTTTTTCTCTTTTTTTGGAAGCAAAAGACTCAAATTTGGCAATCCCCGGACACCCGGGGGGGTAGTGGGTTGTGGCAGTGGAGAGTGGCCGTTTGATGATGGTCGTTCGTCTGCTGCATGCCTCGGTCCGTACCGGGAACCTTGGGGGACAAACTTTAGTACTCTTAATTTGAATAAATTTAATTTTCATGATTACACGGCCCACGTTCCGAGACTGGAAGGGAAAGGGAGAGAAGATTCGTGGGGTGAAAAGGGAAGGGACAGTCACCGTACCGAGCACCGGATGGGGCCAGCTGATTCCCTGTTTCTGGTGCCGATACGTGACTGCAGTACCGGGGGCCCAGACAGAGTCTCGGTGCGTCCAGCTCGGGACCATTTACACCTTCGGTTGGTCGGTTGGTCCGACGCGTTGGCCGACGGTTTTTGAATGGGCGACCTGGCAAATTGATCCTTAAGTCGTGAGCTGGACGCTTGCCAACGAAACCGAGCGCCCTCCCCAAGTCCAGCCGAATAAACCGTCAGCCCAGGAAGATTGAAATAAATGATTCGTGGCGTGGCGCGGGCTCGGCGTGCTCACTAGAAGCTTCTCGGGTGGGAAAAAATGACGAACTTTCGACCGGAATGAGTGATCTGGGATAAAGCGAATCGCAGCACAACAAAGGAAAGCCGATGAAAAGCGTGAACAGACTGCGTAGGGGGAGCCTTTTTTTCCCCCGTTGCCATAAACTGCGAGCCCTTTTCGGTAGTAAATAACAAAAGGAATAAACACGAAAGAATGACTCGGAAAATGAAAAGTAGCTTTGCGAAATGCGAAAAGTTAAAACGGGTGGATCATGAAAGATCTAGGGGAAAAGAAAATTTCCTTTTCCTTACTGGGGAGGTAAATTTCGTTCATTTAAAGCATCGACGAAACTTACCGGTGAGCAAAATTATTAGTAACAAAATGGCAGTGAATTGTGGAAGCATGCAAAATAATTGACTCAAGCATGGCAGGCAAAGATTTATGGAAATGGTTTGGGGGTCGCAATTTTTTCCTGCCCAATTCGTCATCATTATTTACCGTTAGTAAGCATTTTCATCCTAGTGTCATGAAGTAGAACGGGAGGATAACAAAACCTTGGATCATGGAACGAGCATAAGCAGCTTGATTAAAGTTGAAAAGCGAATATCATTAGGAACTGTTGAAGAAACGGTTTTTATTCGAATAATATGGTGGATTCTATTTTGTTATGATTTATTTATTTAGCAAATGAAAGCTCATTCAATATTGATTGGATTGTTAGTGTTAAAAAAAACAGTAGAGAGCTAATTTGTTCACTGAAATATTGTAAAAAAAAACCATTTACATCAAACACCAAACAACAATTTTGCATACGTTCGAACAAAATACAAGATGCGCAAATCTTTCAAAACAGTATTTTTCACTCGTCGACCGAAAAACTGATTTTCGCTTACTTTGACAGTTGACTGACCAACTCAAAGCATTTTGCCTTTTGCAAAGGTTGCTTTGCGCTTCATGTATATTTTCACTATTTTTTATTTTTTTTTGTAATTTGATTTAAATGAATTGTTATTTTTTTTAGAAAAAAGCTTTGAACGCGTTGGAGCGTTTATTTGGAACTGTAATTAACTTAATTAAATAAAGCAATTATCACGAAACTTGTTGCCTGGTTTATACACGATTTTTTTTCATTCACTCACGACATACTTATTGCAAAGATGTCGGCTCGGGCAAAGTTAGGTCGTTGTCGCACGCAACTTTGGGCCAGTATCTAGGGAAGTAATTTAATTTGGTGGTTATTTCTGTCGCGTTCCCAAGAAAAACCACGGGCGATGGAAAATACAAGTAAAAAAATGTACAAAAAACAGCTAAAGAATGTTTGCACTTTTTACCAGCGAAAATCGGGCCATGTTTGCTCTTTGCAACGCCGCAAGGATGGCGCACGCAGCAGGCCGTGGTTTTATTTTTTAATTGAGTTTCCGTTAATTACCAAAATTCGGTTAATCATCGCTGGGAGTTTTGAGCGAGCGGACTGAGGGGTTGGTTGAAATTTTGGGTGGCTTTATGGAAAAGAACTAGTGAGGACGAAAGAAACATTTGAAATTAAACAGAGAAGGAGTTTGCGGCAAGTCTTTCATGTGAAATGGGTTCTATTGTTTTTTTGAGAGCGAAGTGCCGGAGGATTACCGTGATGCGTCACGTCATAATTGTGGTTTGGCGTTGATGTAGGTTGGAGGAATTAATCAAAACGAGAAAATGTGTCTCAATTTTTTTGCCTCTTGAGCAATGAAATTAAATTGTCATTGTGAAAACGAGGGTTAGGGCCATCAGAAGAAGAGTTCTTTCGAACGAGAGACATTTTGGGAGTGGCTCAATATGTTAAAGAAACCCACAACGGATCCATTCTCACTAGTTTAACCAGTTCAAGAGGAGTAAAAGCTTTCAATTGTAGCGAAAGGAATAACTAAAATGATTCTCTTCTGCAACAAAGTGCACATACGTGCTTACGGCAAGAATAATGAACGAGTCGTTGTTGGTAAAACTTAGCTGAAAGTAAAACGCAATGAGCGCTGTCTAATCTTCAACACGATAGACAACACGAGTTGTTTACGGTACGATGCAAAGCGGCAGATACCCTTGGCTAATGCCATCGTAAAGTGTGTTTTCCTTGCTGTTTGGCAAAAACGTCTACGGACCGAAAGGAGTGCCTAGAACATCCACTGGCCATGTTACCATATGCAAACAAGCAACGTTACGTTCCGTCGACTCTTTGGAAAAGTCCTGCTCGTCGTCCGCTCGGCAGGCAACCATCCAGCAAAGGATGTCACCGAACTCGCTCGCTGCAAGATTATCATTACATAATTTTCTCCGATAGTACCGCTTCGATGGCGTTCCCATTCCCGAGCTCGAATGGTGCTCTGAAGAAGCGCACCGAACCGAAACTGGAGCCACGTGGCGGTGATCTCGGGGAACGGGGACGATTTCGTGAGTAATTGTTGCTCCACAAACATGATTCTAATTTACTGAAACGATTCGAAACGGCTGTCTGCCCAAACAGGCCGGGTGTAAATGTGCCAACAAAATCACAAGCCAAAAAGGCAAAGCCAAGAATGCCTGCCGCTTGCTTCTTATGCGTCCCTCGCTTTTGATTTCGTGCAAGTGAAGGACCAATGGTGACTTCTTTCGCAGCCAAGATTCACGAGTCCACGATACAACTTTCGCAGATCGCATTCGAACTGTTCCATCGCTGGTTTGTCCTGCATTGCTGTTGTTCTTCGCCACAACCCGTCCCCATATGCTACACGCTGTCCTTTGGCACGTCGCCTTCCCGGGGTCTCCCGAAACGGGCTTATAATTAAGCAGAGTAAGCACCAGGCTCCAGACCACTCTCGGCGAGCATTTTCATTACATTTAACTTAATTGAATGGCTTTCGAAGGCAGCCAGTGTGGAAAGGTAAGCCCTGACCGAAAGGCTGCTGCTTTGGTTTTGGGTGACCGGAGGCTGCTGCCTGTTGGGGACCGTTTTCCTACGGGAACTTCCGAGCCAAATCGCGTGTTACGTCCCTTCGGTGGTTTGGGTGCTTTAAGCTTGTCCTGTGAGGAAATTCCCCGAATCCGTCGTCGTCGTCGTCAAGGATGCGACTTTGCGAAAGCAATTTCATGGTGCTTCTGTTGCGTGCTGCAAATTTAGGTCAGCCGGTAGAAGCTCCATACGACCTGCGTTGTGGCCGTCGATCGGCACAAGAGAGGAGTTTTACTAAGTTCTTGAAGGTTTTCACTTTAACAAAACTGATTTCGTATGAAAACCCTCTTTATTCTATAGAAAAAATTACCGTAAAATAAAATTTACGTATTTGATACCATTATCTAATGTTTGTTAAATATTACGTCGTTAACAATTCCAGTTATAAGGCGTTGAAAATTTATGGGCAATCAGAGTTCCTCCGTTGAGGGGTCCGACTTTCGATTGTTTGCGGAAAATTCAGGACCCTTTTTTTCCCCACCGGCAGCTTGATTTTACATTTTCGGTAATATTTATGAGATCGGCGAGAGATTTGGTAGAAGCTCGCCTTTTTTAAAAAAACACACACGCGTCTTACCGTTCCGAACCTGTTGTTCGGTGGGCAAATGTGGTTGCGGCCCAATCGCACCGACCTCGGAGCGCTATAAAAGCCCGTTTGCCAATCCACCCATGAAATATAGAATCCCATCAAGTGGATTAGCCGGGATCCGGAAAAGGGAGTCCCGGGGTGGCCGCCAAGTCAGCCGCAGGTAAACCACATGCCCCCGCGAGACGTGTGCCGTGGCAAGTTGGTTGTCGGTTTTTTTCACTCCACTTGTTTGCCAGGGAGATCATGTTTACCCACAACAGATGGCGAGAACGGTTGGTTTGGGTTGTGTTGAAAGTGTATTTCCGCCGCCATTGTGAAAGTATATTTATGGCGTACGAGATCAAAACAAATAAACTCTCCGCGGGTGGTGTGGTGGGGGCTGGTGGGTGTATAGTGGTGGTTTAGGAGGGATTTTTGGCTGACTTGCCAATTTGATGCCTTTTGCAGTATTACCGGCGAACTGCTGACTGGGTTTGCAACGAAACTTTGCAGGGCTTTGTGTGGAATCGTAAAGCGGGGGTTTTGTTTTCTCTGCACAGTTTTTCGTTTATTGAATCGTATTAGAAAAAGTTCACCGAAACTGGCCGGTTGATCGTTTATTTCGTTTTAACTTCAATCACGACAAACCGATACGGTTTGCAAGCATTGACAATGAGGAATATTTTCAGTTTCGAATTGAAATCAGATTCATTGAAAGGAATTTTTCATGCGATGGTTCGATTGAAAAGGTTTAGGAATAACATAAATCGATATTTTTGAACAAAAAAGGTCAACTAAGGCAGCTTCTTTGACAAAGAAAACAATTGCAATAGATGTTTGAAATGGAATAAAGCGTGACCAGAAGTCGGGACGAGCCGGGTAGTTTATGTTCAACATGAAAAGCCCAATGACCTGGAAGATGTTTAGATAACCTCGTAGCTAATGAGAAGGAACAGAATGGCAGAGATGGCAAGGCTATCGATACTTTCGTCTTTGTGCGCATGCAAATTTGGCAAACTTTTTTTTTCAATATGTTTCGTAGAAAAGCACATTTTCATGCCATTCGAATATTGCTAGGCAACGGAAATTTTAACGAGCAGTTCAAGAGGTTTTTGTTCCACGTGGCCTTCTTGCATTCAATTATGTTGTTCTACGAAGAGCACTGTGCAACACATTGCTCATACTTCAATGAAAGATGGAATACTCAGTCAGTCCGAACGCAGTGACCTACATTTCGGAGGTTGTAGAATTCTGTCCAAACTGCCGTCGCCAGGCCTCGCTAAACGTTCCACCAACTCGAGAAAGTCGCCCGACGTGTATTGCGCATCGCTGTCCCATTGGCGGACTGCGCGTGACGGTTTCACTCTCCGTTCAGACGCGTGAAAAAAGAAAGTCCACCATTGACACCGTGTCATAGACGCCATGCGAGCGTTCTCATCGGAAAAGGCAGTGTCCGAACGGTGTTCGTCTTCTAGTTCGTTTTTTACACCACCCCTTTACACGGGCGGCGATAGTACCGGCTTACCTTTCCCGGTCGAAGCTGATGCTCTGGTTAACAACTTCATCGTCACGTCCACTTGCTACGCCTGACCTGAACGTACCCGTTTCGCTCGCACTGGGAAGAAATTATCACTTTATCTTTTCATCTTTTTGGCCGCCTTATCCAGCACGGCGCTGGGGAAAACCTTCCGGGGCCACAGTGGCACTCGACCAACGGACAGGTTGTGATTGTCGCGCCAGTCTTGCGATAGTTTCGAATCGGTTCGGTTTTTATCGAACCTTCCCCGGGGGAGCAACAGCGTAGGCCGTGACGTCATCAGGTGTTTTCCGTGTCGAACGAGATGAGCCGGTGGGCAGTGATTCTATTCCTGGGCGTAGTACACGCTGGTGTACGGGCGAACGTGCTGTCAAACTCATCGGTTCTGGTGGAAACTGTTCGCCAGGAGTCGGAACAACAGATAGTGGATGGCCATCGAAGTGGCAGATGTGAGTTGGATAGTTTTTTTCTCAACCGGCGCAAGAACAATCCGCAACATGGTGGAACATCGGTGTCAATTTGCTTGTGCCATTTCCTTTAGAAATGTGTGAGATTGTGAAAATGGAGCAGCCTCTCAATCATACTTGGAAGAACAAGTGCAGGTCTTGTGTGGATATTGAGCAAGAAAAAATGCTGACATTGTTTTTAAAAGATTGAAAGTTATCAGGAACACTAATATGTAAGGGAATTGAATGTTTGATTAAGAAATCAAAAAGCCATGTGTTATCACTGTGGTCAATGCCTTTGTTAAAGCATTTAAACCGAGCGAAAAAGTCCTAGTTATTCCAGCAAATGATTAAAGGTTGAATTAAACATCGGACGATCGCAACATGTGTTTACTGTACATCATCCGTGAGGATTCGAATTGGTTCTGTACTCTCTGCAGTTGGAAAAACAAATACTCAAGTTCAATTCAATTGCTTGACAAAGGCAGAGAGTTTCAAGTTGAACCTATCTCTTTGATGCAATATGGGTGAACGGTTTTAAATTGCTTATCCAATTGGTTAATTAGGTAAAAACTAACTGATATAGTAGAATTTGGGGAAAGTGTGCCATAGGAGCAAGTGAACCAGCTGGCATTTTTTCAGTCAAAATGGAATTAAATACGAAATGTAATATGCAGATAAGTTTATCCTTCACTCTAGATAGAGTGTACCGAATTTCATGCAAAATAGTCCACTTTTCACATATTTGTCATAAATTTTATGTTGCGTATCAAAATGAAGTGTAATCTTATAATATTTACACCAAATTAAATAAGCTGTCGAAACCCATTGAAACAAAAAAAATTGGGAAAGTACGTGTCACTTAGCTAAGTTGAGTAAAAGAGAGAGTAATTCGAGGGGTCAGCCAAAAATATCAATAATTTTCCATAGAAACATCTGAATTTGAAAAAAAAGTTAACTTTTGGGGCTGGAGTGCCATTACTGTTTGGGACAAGAGTAGAGTTGCCAAAAACTTAAAAATTGTGTTTGAATTCACAGTGACGCAGAGCGTAAATACAAGCAGATTTTGACACAAAGAAGTTTTCCAGCGGCCAGAATTGAAAACCGTGAAAATGCTCGCCATTTAACTGAAACTCAAGGAGACAACTCCTGTCGCAAGTTTGGAGTTAAGTTTGGGTCGTTATGAGACTTGTAAAATGTATTTAAATGCTACCCTTGACATACATAAGCGCCAAAAATGCTATGATTTTCCATTTTTCCATCAAACCCTTAAATTAGGCTAGTTGGCCGTCTTGCCCTTTGAGGGTGGCACTCTTGCACCCAAGCACAAAAAGTAGATGATTTTCAACTATTTTTAAAACAACAATAGAACACTCATTTTTGCGTATATGTTTCTGAAACTCAACGACAAATGAAAAACTACGTGTGAAAATGTACTAAAAATAAAGCCGACGTTAAACAAATACATTTTAGTACGTTACAGAACGAATCGCTAAAGGAGGCCTTGCACACTTGCCCTAAATTTCGTTAGGAAACAAATATTCTTGATAGATTGAAATCAATATGATGAATAAATAGAAAAAAGACACAAAAACGAAAAAAAATCTAAAAACAATAGTGATAGAGCTAGAGAAGCTTTAGAAAATTTAAAAATCATATATTCTTTTTTTCGGCATAAACCTTTCGTGTAAAACAAATTCAAACAAAATAATCTTGTGTTCAACCCAGCACGAGATAGCACATCCAACATTTGTGCACACTCCGGCAAAATAGGACAGGACAACGTTAAACATGGAAGAGGAGTTCCTCAGCCCCATAAGTAAAAAGATTCGTAAAATTTGGCTTCCGCCTTTTCGGGATGGGTTTGTTTCGAATGGGTGGCCAACGCCAGTATCGCCCGTGTTGCGGTCAGGTCAGGAGGTCAGGAGTTGTTTTACGGTTTGCCAGATAAGCGTTGAAATATTCCCCGCTCGAGTCGGCCAACAACGAGGGAGCCAAGGGAAAAACGTAGAGTTTTTTCCAGTTTTTCCGAAATTTTTCCACCCAAAATGAAATATCGACTAATTCGTCGGATGCGGGTTGGGGTTGTGTGATTTTTCGGTTTCACTATTCTCCTCTTGTGTGTATATTACAGTTTTTCCCTTCTACACGATCGGTCGCATCGCCAACGTGCCGTGCACGTCCCCGTCGGGCTTATCGGGAACCTGTCTGATCGCTGGCGAGTGCAAAGATAACGGTGGCCTCGCGTCCGGCTCGTGCAGTACCCGTACCAACCAGGCCGTCTGCTGTGTTTGTGAGTATTCGGAGCGGGGGAACGGGGGAACGCCAGCGATCCACAATGGTGGCTCATGCCGGGCCCATTCCGTTTGGTTTTACTTCCAGATACGAAATCGTGCGGTGGCTCGACAAATCTCAACAGCACGTACTTTACGAACTCCGGCTATCCAGGGCCGTACAATGGCGGCGGAACGTACGTAACCTCCACAAAAAGACCCCAACTTGGACTAGGCGGTGTGTGGTTGATGGTTGTTTTCCTTAATTTTCTTTGCAGTTGCTCCTTTACGGTGACACCGACGTCCGGGATTTGCCAGCTGCGGATCGACTTCCGGACGCTTTCGCTCGTGCAGCCGACGGGAGATGGTGCTTGTAACACCGACCGGTTGACGATCACCGGTGGAAGTCCGTCGGTGGTGCCGCTGTGTGGTGAAAACACTGGGCAACATATTTATCTTAACTTTGTCGGCAGTGGACCGATCTCGATTCGGGTTGCGACGGACGGCGGTTCCTCGTTCAATCGGTTGTGGAACATGGAACTGTCGCAGATCGCGTGTGCCAGCGCGGAACGTGCCCCGGTCGGGTGCCTTCAGTACTACACGGACGAGAGTGGAGAGATTAGCAGCTTCAACTACGGACTCGGTGCAAATCCGGGACTAACGACCGTCGGAACGCGAGGAAGTCGGCAGTTGGCCAACACCAACTATGGAATTTGTATCCGGCCGGCCGCCGCAAGGTGTTCCGTCACGTACTCATTGGTGAGCTTTTTTGGGTGTCACGATATCCAGCATTCGGTCTAATCACACCCTTTTCATCGACAGCCACCGACTGATCGGTACGCGTTCACCGTCACAGGGGACGCGTCGGCAATCGATCCGGCGCTCGTTGGCACAGCCGGTGTCGGGATGACCGGGGCGGCTTGTACGACCGACTACATCATCATACCGAACCCGACCGGCGGCGGAAGTGACCGATACTGTGGCCTCGGCATTGGCGACGTAACATGTAAGTGAGCCCCGTAAGACCAAACATCGAAAACCCCGACCACGTGCCTTTCCCCGAGCGCCGTTCTGAAATGCGTTAATGCCCGCCTTTTTCCAGCAGCTAGTGCGCGACCGTTCGTCGTCTACACGGTGACCAACGGGAACGAGACGCCGGACGTGGCTAACCGTGGCTTCCGGTTGCTGTACGAGCAGAACGCCTGTGCCGCGGTGTGAGGGCGCAAAGGAGCTGGCCAACGCTGCCAATACCTGATTCTGTCGATATTTCAGTGTGTTTTCGTGTACGTTTTTGCTTGTGGGAAGGAGGTTGTCATGATGGTCTTTTGATAAGGGGGTCTTAAAGGGTGGAAATGCTCCTTGACAGCTACTCGCTATGCCAAGTAAGTTAAACGAAAGTTTGGGCTACATTAATTACAAAGTAGTATTAAACACATTCTTCATCAACTGTTATGCGATGGTTTTCGAAACGGGTTTCTGTCAATCAACATTTCCACCTTCAGAAGAATTTAAATAAACCAACCAAATAATAATATTGAACATGCTTATGCTGATCATATGTAAGTATTTTTAGATTTTTGCAATTTGAAAGAAACTTGTACGTCACTTTGAACTCAAACATCGTGGTGAATCCTGTGTGCTATTCACTCCAATCTTGTTGATGCAATCCTGATGGAGCTGCTTCAGTGTTCTTTTTCGCTAGAATATTTTCTTCAAACTTTTTGCAAAGAATGAGTATGCGAATCCATCTAACTTTCTAGTGAACTGATTGTAGTTTACAGGAATACTTCTAGATTCTGCACAGTGTTTTGCAGACTTTCCTTTTTGTAGCGTCTTTTCATTTTTAATCATTCTACTATTTTGGCAAAAACTTACTCTTCAAAATCCTTATCCGTCCATAACAGTAGCTGTAAGTTGTTTACAAATTGTTATTGATTAAATTAAACTTCACCTCGTGAAAGACGAACAAGGTTCGAAAGGTATGGTTCGATAATTTAGTAGCTCCCGACGTAATGAAAATTCTCGTTGACGAAGGAGAAAAAACGTGGAGAGCTTACACTGGAGCACAAGCGTCTAGGTCACAATAAAGACACGATTTTAAAGTGAAAATTCAATTTCCGATAATGACTGCCTCATTGTAGATATAATTGCATTTACCACGAACGAAATCGAATTCAGGGGTTAACTGCTGCGATGAAATGATAAATAGCGAATTTGAGAATGATAAATTTCCCACCATGCTGTCCGCATGTCTTCATCAGTGTTGAGAGACTCCAACTGGCCGCTGGGTCATGTGTTTTTCCTTACCAGCGCAAACGCACTTCCCAATCATCATCAGTTTCCCGGGACTTATTTACGCCACATTTCTACTGAAAACGGATGCTGGTTGGGATCAGAAAGTAATGGACCGCGCGTTGCATCCGGAACCACACAGTTGACGGATGATGAAGTGGGCTTCTCTTGCCCCAACGTGGACTTGTGTGACCAGAACAACTGCTATCGTAGAATTCAGTCCACTCGACCGTAAACAAGCGCCTTATGTTTACGAAGCGTGCGGTTGGAAATGCTACATTGCTCGGAAACGTGATGAAAATCACGTTTTAATGTGTCTGCTTGCCGTGCTGCAGCGAGCAAATTATGCAAGTCCATAAAATATTGTTTAATGATGATGCGCGCTACAACCAGGTTCAGCATATTGAGACGAAATAATTTAACATGTCGCATTATGGGTTTGGGGTGAACAAAATTGGTTACAAGTATATTTACTGGAGGCAAGAAGCTGTTTTTATTTGAATATAGTTAATGTACAATCTAGTTGGTACAATATAACAAAGTAAAGATTTGAATAAATGAAAAAAACATTGGTATTTGGGATGTATCATTTTATTTCCATTGCATAATCTTAAACAAAAGAAAGTGTGCATAAACTGGTGATTGATATTTATTTATTCATGGTGAGGCAAGGTACAGAATACTGCTTGAAAACAGTGTAAAATGGTATAAACTATGTGTATGTTCCTTTTTAAGCCGTAAGTAGATCAATCAATGCAAAACAGTAAGGAGTTTTACGGAGCGTCGTTGCATTTTTGACTATCCCCAAGAGCCACTCGAGATGTCGTAACAGCGGAGATAATATTCATGGTTGTTTGGTGAAAAGTTCGTTAACAGTTTCCATCAACCCTCCCGTGTATGACGGTTGGTGGTGTGTGCGTTCATGCCGACCGATGGATTATGCATGCATGTTGATTTGTGGATAATCTCATCTCCTCCCTGGGTATCCGTTTTCCCCCCCGTTTATCGGATGTATATTTTGCATCTTGATGAGTGCCTGAAGTGCCATGCACAAGGACCCATCATAGATGGTGCCGTTGATCATTGTTTCCGAGTGGCGGCGGTTACCCGAAGCACCAGAATAACGTACGCCAACAGCGCTGCCATATTGCTGATTATGCGACCGTTGAATGGCTCCGTTGCTGATAACAAAACTTCATGCCAATCGCGGTCGGTGGTTTTTCGGATGCACTGCGCCGGAATCATGATTCCCAGAGATTCTACATCCGGGAGACTCCGTTATGCGGATGCAACCGAAGCACGGCCCTATGTTGTGGTGCATTCTGACCGCCGACTCAAGCCACGATAGCATAACAGTGGCATCCGCCCTGCTCGCTATATGCTTCACAAGAGAAAGAGAGAGTCTTGTTGGAAACTACTCGCCAACGGAAGTGGATTAACATATGCCATCTCCGTGGAAAACAGATCCGTACAGTTCTGTGGAAGCGTTTCCTGGTTTTCTCCTCCTCCGAGGAGGAGGATGGGTTTATTTCGACTAATATCTTTGGCAAACGGAGCTTAAGTGCTGACGTGGGTTGGTTTTCCTTGCGTTTCGTCAGGATAGAACTTTGCATGAAAATAAAGAGAAATGAAAAGGAATATTGGAGGTAAATAGTTGTATGAATGATGTAGGTAAATGTATAAGGAATTATATTTTCAAGATAAAAGTGTATAAGTCTTTGTATTTGAACTTTTTTTTTAATTTTGGAGAATAAATTTCTCGAATACTTGTAGGTTTTTCCCTACTCAGTTTAAAGAGTCTTCGAAAGTAAGAAGTTTTCTGTAATGAAATATTTTAAAGAGCAAACTGTTTCACAAACAGTAAAGTAAATTAGGCTCTATTTGAGGAAATCGACAAGTTTACTTGGTCGAGATTCAAGCTTCAAAAAAAGATGCAATTAAAACACTATTTTCAAATTAAATCCAGCGGGAAAGTGAATGCCCAAATCAATAGCGTTGTAAATTGAAGATTTCATTTTCAATCCCAATTCCTTCACGCTATCTTCGTGAGTCTGGTTTTGCTGTTCTTGGTACCTTCTCGAGTTCTTTTGTGCAGAAGGGATCACACTCTCGGCTCCACCAGGACCCCTGACGCAGGATGGATGCACCACAACGAACACCGGGCATCGGCACACCTGCTCATCCAATAAATTCACCATCATCCGGGCTGGTCCGGTGCCGAAATTGGATCGAAAATGTAAAACGTCAGCAATTGGCGAGCGGAGCTTTTTGTGCAGATGCTACGAGAGACGGTGACGCTAAAAGTCGTGCCAACTGATCGTTTACCCGTTCTTCGGTTGTATCTTCGACGGCGAAAGCTGCATTCGGGAAAGTTGACGACAGAAAACATCATCGTTTTTTCATGAATCAGCAGCTCCTGTCCCGGGATGTTCTAGGTGTGGCGCTGGGGCGTATGCAAAGGCAAACATCGGTTGGCAGTCAACATCTGCTTTGCCGGGTATCCGGGATCCTGTAGTCAAGGATTTCGCCATCGACAAGTGTTGTGGAGGTTGTTTTTCTCCCGACAACAACAAAAAACACCTTCACCCCGATCAACGGCGTGTGTTTGAGTTTCGCGAGTGTGCAAGCGGAAGAAAGAGCAATTTAATTTGATTTCAAATACAATCGCAACTGTTACTCCCTTGAAGGAGGGAAGAAAAAATCGTCCAGAAGTGCACTACTACTGCCTGCCAAATGTTCTCACCCGAATGATACGTACGTAATGTGCTGGATAGGGTGATGTTTTGGGGGAACCACACCACAAGGATTGCTGTTGCTGACCCACAAGGATTGCTGTAGCTGCTCGCCAGCCCAAAACGTTGGCCAAACGTGACGTGAATCGTGGATGTTTTGTTGGTGCGGAAAGGAAAAAAACGCCACGGTTGAGAACAGTTGCTGCAGGCAAGCTTTCAACCGGCAGACTCGGTTCAGCAACCCATTCGAAACTTATGACTGATGTAAAAGGAAGGAAATATACACGAGCTTGAAAGAGGACGTTCCGTTACGGTGGGATGCTGTGGTTGGTTTGGCGGAATCGACTTGAATTCGGGTCGGGCAAACAAGCAAAAGTGAGTGTTGGAGAACACCAGTGTTCACCTCATTGAGACACCGAATCCCCGAAACCGTGGCCCCTGGAGCAAACCCCTTTCCATCCCCTTCCCTTTTGGAATGCCCAACACGTGTGCGGAACACTCATCGGCGGAAATTGGTTTCTAGGTGAAGTGTGTGTGAGTGTGTGTGTGTGTGGGTTCGAATCCTGTCGACATATCGAACGTTGGGTGTTCTTCCATGCAGAGGGCTCAACTCGTATGAGGCTCGTGCGAACGTGCTTATCTAATTGGACGCGCATTAAATCGGCATGTCTATGAGTCAGCGGCAGCGCCCAGAGTTTCCATCTTTGCAGCAGCTTTTCCCCGCTGGCTCCCACTGGTGGTGATGGTGGTGCTGCATCAGAAGAACCTCCTGCTTGTGGCCACGAGTGCCATTGTGTTCTCAATGGTGCGCCCTCGAAAGGATACTTCAAAGCTTGTTTCGCTTGGCTTTCTTTTTTTCCTCTCGAAATGGGCGGGTATAATATCAAAGTCAGTGGCAAACCCTTAAGGGTCGTACTGGGCGACAAATGGGATTCTTTGCTCGTGCCAAAAAGGACCTGCACACAACCGCTCACAAATACACACCCGCACTTTGGAATTGTATATTCCAACAATGCGCCGCGCTGGTAAAGGGTCATTCCGTTGAATACTTTATGAAGTGTCAATCGTAATTATCGACGCTTTTCTTTGTCCTCGCTGCGTCGAATGCAGCCCAAGCACGACCCAGTTCTGCGGTGGTGTTGGAAAAAAAAATGATCAGAAAGAAACAAAATGGTGTCCGCACAATTGCCTGCCAGCTTTCCGTATGCCATTGTTGGAGAAAAAAAAAAACACAAGTTCACCTGCATTAACATTGGTAACGAGAACCCGGCTGATAGTGAAATAGGAAACACTGGTGGAAATGCGATAAATTTACCACTAATTTGACGCGTAATCGACACGTAGGACGAAGGTTCGGCAAGCTTCCTGACAGAACCGTTTTGCTTTGGTTACGGCGTATAGTTGGTTGTAAACAGTGGAACATATTCCCGTTCGATGCTAATGCCAATATGACAGCGTTAACGAGGTAAAAATGGCAAAGAAATGGCATACATAAACTGTGTAATTAAAAGTGCTTGCCTCGGGATTTTAAGGGATGGAAACTTGAGGGCACGATTGGATTGGCATTTCATTTTTATTTCTAAGCTAACTTTACCCGAATGACATCACTTACTTTTTGCTAGTGCAATTGGGGTAGAGGATCAATTATTCACATAAAGTATGCTATAAATCCACTACACATAATTGAAACATATCGCGCTACTTACTGCTGCTTTAATGCCTGACACCTTCTATTCTAATTTTATGTAATAAGGTTAATGAACATAAGCTTTAATAGTTATGATTTACCTTTTTATTCGTACAATTTAAATTTAAAATTTGAAATTCCTTTTAACTTCCTTTTATCATGTTTGACTTTCAAACTACGATTTTCTTTTTCTACAATAACTTTTGATGTTCCTTTTCTCATTAAATAATTGTAACGTATTATTTTCTTAGTTTTAATTTTTCCACTTAGTTTTTTGTTTTAATTCAGTAGTTTTGCGAAAAATTTATATATTTCTAATTTGCAGAAGTGAAGTTTCTATCATTTTATTTCATTTTTATTCAAAATATAATTCGAACTACAAAATACCCCATGTTTTCTGTAGCTTTTGTCGGTCAAAACTCTGAATCAAATGAACACTTAACCCATTGTTTTCTCTGCTTCAAACGTACCGTTTTACCGGCACGACCTTCACCGTTGCATTGCGGTAACATTGCACACGTTTAATCGATACTTTCGGACCGTGGACAGAAATAGAAGAAAAATCGATACGTTCCGCACCGTTCGGTGAAGCGGCTCGTGAAGCAGGATTTGCATACCTTTTGAAGGACATCGGGGTATGTTTTATTTTACGAAGATTCTTTACGCTCACTTTATGGCCTAACACGAATAGTTCTATAGTGTTTTTATCTTTTTCGAACCACAAAAGAGGCCGATGGATTCACGTCCTTTTTTTCGGCTCTAGTTAAGTTGGTTCATTTATCGTAAATCCTTCTTTGTGTACCCTTATCACCGTCTTTCCGGTTGTCTACGCGTCGGTTTTGATAAGAAGTGATACCGTCGTAACGCCACACTTACGCTGATGGTCTTGATGTGCGAGAAAAGAAATCGGCAACCCATCGGAATCGACTCTGATGGAGCAGTTTGGCCAGCTATCGAACACAATCCCCACAATCGATCCCACTTCCGATGGGGTCAGTCCCGGGTGTCGAGTGCGCGATGCATGCAAAACCACCCCCCAAACTGTCACCCAAGTGCGAAAACCCCGATTCGATCCCCGGGAGCGATTATTGCGCCTCACACTTCGGGGCCGCCTCACTTAACGCGCGTTCCCTGATGGTGGTGTGCCGTGTGTTCCATCTGCCAGTGACAGCGTTAATAAAAGTCAACATGTTCCGTCGATGCGGATGTCGGGAGGGAGCTTTCCGAGGACGGAAGTTGTTCTGGAGTGGCTGACGTGGCGTGGCGTGGTGTTCGCTCGTTTAAGCCTCGGGTAGGAGTTTGTTCCGGGCAAGTGACGTTCCGTCCTCTTGGGCTGGGCTGCATCCGGTTAAAGGGAAAATATGGCCCCAGGAAGCGCCATCCACTTGATCGCGATGCGATGGAGCGGGCGAACCATGAAAGAAAGAGCAAAGCAAGAAAGAAAGCACACTCAAGGGGCAAAACGCGCCGAGTCATTAATGATGTATCGTAAAATATCATTATCTGGAAATATTAAGTGATGTCATAATCTAAATTTAATGGAATTTTCCTCCCACTTCTTTTCTGTTTTCTCTTTCTTCTCTGTTTCCATTCTTTCTAGCACCAGTTACCCACTCTTGGCTAGACCTTCTTGTAGTGTCGACATGGCGTCGGTTCCTCCCTTTTCTCCCAAGAAAACCCCACTTTTATCCTTTTCTTTTGCCCCCGTTTTATCACCCTTAATCGAGCGCAGTTGACGGCGGCGCTTTTTCCCACAAAACTCACGATGGCGGTGCCGTTCGCGGTTGCAAGACACTCTGGCCAAGAAGCCCTTGGAGGGCCGTAAATTATTGGTAAGCGTTTACTGCTGCGAGCTGCTTCTCTGAGCTTCTTGTTTCCCGAGACGCTTGTTGACGAGTGTGCATGCTTGAAGAAAAAGTTGGCAAACGTGGGCAAGTTGGTAAGCGGGTGGGGAAGAAAAATCGACAAATGTAAAACAGGGCGCTAGGTTGAAATATGAGGAATGTGTTTTATCTCTAAACGTCGCGACGCATCGTGTTCGGGACACGGAAAACGAAGGGATGGGCCGAAGGAGGTAAGCGGGATATACCGGTCTTACGGCGTTGGCGTGTGTTTGGTCGCGAAAAGGTGACAGAATGGCACGATGATTGAGTACCAGGCCGCGTAATCCGATCCGCGAACCGTTACAGTGAGGTGTAAAATTGTGTGTGTACTACATTTTTAAAGATTTACGTACGTAGAGCAATAAATTTTTCAATGAGAATAATTTAAATCAAAACAATGAAACAATGTGCATACATAACTTAGTTTACATAAGTAATACTTCAGGTTAAATTTTTAAATGCCCAATTTATTTGTCTCTTTTTTGTCAAAAATCCTCTAAAGCACTGGTGATAAATTTAACCAAATCAACGATCATCTGTGTTGCAGTGGGAAAATAAATATGAAAGTATAAAACACGTAGCGGCAACCAAAAAAAAAACAAACAATTTCCCGGGGTCGGCCGGTTCCGCACCGGGGAGACATTTTTACATGCGAAAACGATAACGCAATCCACTTCTCGCCACTTCACGGCAGGTTGTTCAGGTAATAATTTATATCATATTTTCATCCCGCTCACCCGAACGAACCCCGTGGTGGGCCGAGTTCAAAATGGATCATTTTTTCTCCCCCCTATCGCACCCCACCCACTCCTTTCCACAAAGAGATTGTTTTTTATGAGAATTTTAACGGATGTGGCTGAGGTTTTCCGCGTTTATTCTATAAAAAAGGGTAGCAACCGGCGGGGGAAAAGCCGTATTGCGGGATGCAAAATTGAAAGGAATAACGAACGAAAAAAAAAATACTGAGACTCCCGCAATGGCAAATGGCTGACGATAATGCCCTCAACCCACAAAAACGGTCCTGAGCGAGACGGTTCTGCTTGCTGCCTTCTTGTAACCGGCCTGTAATTTCTTCTTGAGTATGAGCTTTCCAGTTTCCAACCCGCCTGAAATGTGCCATACCCGGCAAAGGGGGTTGAACGCGCTTTGTGGAGCACACGCTGGGGAGGGGAAAATTGTGAAAAACCTGCCACCGGTCGGTTGATGGCAGGAACGTGCTTCCGGGCTGTGGTGAATTTTGCAGCTTCGTTCCGTTGCATACAGTGGAGTTCCGGTGAGGTCCGGGTGTTGGTGGAGGGGAAAGGGGTCGCACACAATAGAGCCCACTGGCGGGGAAAACCCTCCGGCCGCACGGCATATGAAAAGGCGGCGGCACAGTTAATCTAATGGAATTATTCTCAAATTAATTAGTATTTATAGTGATGGGAGAAAAATTTAAGTCTATTAATATATTATTTGCGTTGAATAGGACCCAACAGTCCGGAGCGCTCCGGACGAACCACCTTTGGTGTGGTTCTCTTCTCCCCTCACCTCCCCCACGCCTTGGTGACAGTGTTACTTGCTCGAGTTTTACGTTGGCCATTTGTTTCAATTACGGCCCGAAACCCTCCGCTACCATCAGCTTTCTCATAACCTCGTTCTCGGGAAAGGGTGAAACGAGTCAAGGTGGAGCGGGCGGACAAAAAGCTCGACAAATCGGCCCACCAGGCAGCATAAACACGGGCTTGTCGGGTTCACGGGCAGAGGCTTACGGGTCGCCGGCAGCAGCGACTAGGACGGGAGATAAATTTGTCTGGCCAATTTGGTCGACGCAAAGGGACATCATTTTCTCGCGCGATTATGAGAAGAGATCGGGTTGTTTGGTTGGTTGTTGGATGGTGTGTTTGCCAAATGTTTGCTTTATTGCCCATTTGGTTGGGACTGTTCCTTTTTTTTAGGGTTGCAAAATGTCAACAGTTTAATTGATTGGCTAAATGTTTAGGAAATGGCTTTGGTGATTTGGGGGTGGGTGAGTTACAATTTGTTTTTGGTGATAAAGATTTATTTGCACAAGAACAATAAATCCCATTTAAAAGATGATGTTTTAGAGAATGTGTTTTATTAATTTGGATTCAACGACATTTTAAAGAAATTTAGTTCTCAATTGATCGAATTATAGGTCACATTTGTTTATGAACAAGAAAATGAAATATGAACACGTTTTGAAATACGAAGTTAACTAATAACTTCTAATGTAAAATGAGACTTATGGTCTCAATATTCATATGAATATATGTAATTGACTGTTGGATAATTTTTCTTCAAAACTTCCAATTAAAAATAACTGGCAAATAATATTCCGAGCGCAACGATTTTCCGAGAGAAAAGAGTTCAGCATTGTTTTCGAAAATATTTCCATGTGTGTTCGTAAGAGCTCGGTGGCGTCGTACTAAGAAGAATGATCTAATGTTCCGCAGAGGACCACAAACAGACTCTAGTGTCTGCATGGTGTACCACAATGGACCTTCTTCATACTTTCACCTGCGTGTGATTGTGTCTGGCGTCCTATCGATCGGTCTGTCTACCGTGTGTTCCTCGCTCCCGTTTTAGGATGGGAATATGTGAAATAAATAACCTCCAGCATCCAAACACCTCCGGCATGTTGTTCTACCTTCCCTGAGAAACATCCGTACGGTTTCGGTTGTTGATCAAAAAGGATGCCAATGCTGTGCCCCCCTTTAAGAAGCTTTCTTTTCCGTTCACTTCCCTTTCCTATGAGAAGAGGACGGGTAGTCGTGTAGCGTGATTAGACCGGTGTCCTTTGCGTTCTGGTTGGCGAAGGTCCGACGGAATGAATCTCCGTCCGAACATTCAAACACGCAAATGCTACCGGAATGCGTACGACTTCCCTTGCCCCGGGATCCGAACCGGGTGGGAGGAATATTAATATGTATTCTATTGCTCCAGTGCCGGAATCCAGTCCAACCTTTCCTACCTTCCACTGCTTCCTGGAATAGGAACGGTCGGTTCCTCCCATTAAGGGTACGTTTGTTTTCGTCGCTCATTAAGTTGTTACAGCGTCTGCTTGAGGCTCCTTTGGAGGGAGTATTCCCGGCACAAACGTTTTGATACCGTTTGATATGCCTACACACACACTCCATTGTTTTTCTTCTGCCCTTCCCCCTCACTTTTTCTCCTCCTTCTCGTAGTCCTTAATTTCCGGAACGAGAATGATAATGGCAGATAGATCCGTCTGTCGACTTTGACGTACTGCTTTCCGGGGAGTAATTTTTATCATTCGCTTTTCGTTTTGTTTTCAAAACGGGGGAGTCCTTTCCGGAGCAGCAAGTACAAGCGATGAGACACGAAATGGCCGTTTCAGAGTTCAACTTTCCTCCTCCACACCGCCACTGAGTGGTTCACGTTTCCAGCCCGGCTTCGCAGCAGGAAAGTTCTGATTCGAACGTTTGGCATTGTTTTGAAACGTGGAAACTGCAGAGCAGTGCCCGGTTATGCGCGTTTGGGATTCGTTTTTCTCCGTCCCTTCCCATTCCCGGCTGAGATGACGGGAGTGGCCCTGATGGGGGGGTATTCATTCTGGGCACGATGGAATAAGTTTTCCGGCAAGATGGCATCGAAATTTAAGCTCACCCTCCCCAACAGGGAAACGGACATTCCTGCATCGGTGCTGTGATCGGGAGGAAGAGTTTGGTCCCCCAAGAGAGGGGACCAAAAGGAAAGTGATTTATGGCTTCTGGCGGCAGCGCGACGTGCCGCTCGGTGAAGCGTCGAATTTTTGGTTAAAAGGGCAGAAAAGAACTCCGGCATTAGTGGGTGCAGAGTTGTCAACATTTTTTTCCCCCAAACACACAATCATGATATGGGTTTTGGGGCCGGGACCGCACAAATGTCGCTTCGCTTTACCTCCCCCCCCCCCACACTTTCCCTCCTCCAGGACCGAAATGAGTAATAGATATTGACTGACTGGGCCAGGCTGGTCGATGAAGCGTACCGGAGCAACTAGACCCACTGACGTTGGGGAGTGGCGTGCCCGGGTTGGCCCGAGAGGAGTGTTGGGAGAATTCTTTGGCCATCGTCTTGGCGTGCTTGAAGAATGGGGAATTGATTTGGGATGCATAAAGAACCGTGCCGAGTAACGGTATTTGCTTTGACAGCACCTGACGATGGGTTTTCCATTCACGACAGAAAGTGTGTCACGTCCCGACGGTTGTTATGGAAATTTAAGGACGAATGTGGCCTGCCAAATAGGGAGCTAAGCAGCAGTTTACTTTAAGAAAACGTTTTCTTTCTACTGTAAATACGATTTGATAGGGAAGCTGTTGGAATAAAAATTAAAATGCGTACATTTAAATGACGTCAAGACATGTTTAAAAATATTTATGAAAGGCTATAAAACGAGGAACGTAGTTAAAATCTATAGTATGAATCTATTTAAAAATAAATTAAGCAATATTTAAAGTGCCAACCAACGACAACATTATGCTCACTTTAAAAGGATTATGTGAAGAATTTAGCTTTTCACAATTTACCACAATGTTAGCTGACCTTTAGTTTGCCTTCCATGAACTTTCCCAGCACCTACGTGTGCTTTTCCCTTTCGCAACATGTCTCCCGGGAGCAACGAATCATACACACATACTCACCTACACACTCGGTGGACACATTGTCCGGATGCAATGGCGTGTAAGATGGCTTGACCCGAAAGGATTTATGAAGTCAAACGGTTAGTCCCGGGCGACCACCAGTGATGACCCCACGCTGCCCGATTTACGGTGAAAGCGGGTGGCAAAGGTTTTGCACATACACAC